>JAGGAP010000813.1:0-11840 GCA_017657235.1 Termitomyces sp. T73sscA
AAGTCTTATACATGGTGACACCTGCTTTCTAATACTATGTATAAGATGTAGCAGCCTGGTATCACCAGACATGGGTTCATACCCTGCAGGTGGTGTCTTACATGGCTCCTAGCAGCCTGGTATCACCAGACAGGGTTCATACTCTGCAGGTGGTGCCTTACATGGCTCCTAGCAGCCTGGTGTCACCATACATGGTACATACCCTGCAGGTGGCACCATACATGGCTCATAACTGTCATGTGACACATACCTTGCTTGACATGGTATGGTCATTTTTGTAGATGATGGTGTCTGGACATACAAAAGTATTTTTCTTCCTCCTCACTCTCTCATCCAAGGTGAACCTCAAAGACTCCCAAGTAACCTTCATCATCTACATTTCTTCTTGTTGCTGTCATCAGGGCTTGGTGCTTGTAGGACTGACCACGTGAGAGTTAACAGCTGGTTTTTTGATTTTGGAGGCCTGTTGCATTTTTGTTTTGTTGGAACCCACACTTCATAGACAAGAATTGTAGGCTATAGGGTCCAACTTTATTGAATTTTTTTTGGATGATCCACTCGTGAAATCTTTGATGTTTTTACATATTCCTATTTAACCGATCAAAAGCTATTGATACTGCGCTTTTTGGATTTTTCCTCATTTTTTTTGCAAGAACCATCAATTTTTTGGGGGGTTAAAATTATTTATACCTACAAATTTAAGAAATTGGCTTGTAGAATCCTACTTATTGAAGCCCAAATCATGTGTTTTCATGATAAAAAGAAGGTTATGTGGGTCAGTTTGACCATCCAAAATTGGACTGTTTATTTTGGTTGGGTTTGATTGTTTGCAACATGTACTACTATCATCAGTTAGGAGTTTCAAGATTTTGTTCAAATCATGCATCACAAGACACCAGTAGTATCTTTTGCCAATCAGGCTTGAGGAATCAGTGCAAAAACTTCTAATAATATACCACCATGATAAGTTATTAAACAGTGGTTGAGTTGTCATATCAGAATGATGCCAGTTAGGCTTGTCCCAAAAGTTGGGAGTTTCAGAACTTCTGTCACACATGGTAATGCTGACCCATATCAGCAATTTCATCTCCACTCTGGTGAGCTTCAATGTGTGGCACTACATTGTGCTGCAGACATTAAAATCTAATCAGCATAAATTACTCATTGTCATGCTCAGACACTATCCCTTGTATCTTGCACCTCATGACTTAGGACACTTAATGACTTTGAATCTAGCATTTTGACATATTCTGATGATTTCTAGAAACTGTAGTGGTAGTACACTCTATGACCAATAATTCTGGAGCTGTTCAAATCTGTTTTTCTTAAATTTACCATCTTGTTGACTACATAACCACTAAGGTATAGCCAAATACCTCTATTTCTCTTGTAAACTATGTTGTACTAGTATAGACCAAGTATATTTCACAAAGAATCAGTGACTGCATGGCTGTGATCTCTTAAAATTCCAGATTTTGAAACTCTCAACCACTTTGAAAGCCATGACACATGATAGTATCCTTACCTGCTACATAATTACTGCTATATAATCATAATCAGCCACCAAATAAGGACAAGTGCAATACAGAATGAATAATCTTGTATCACTGTACATAATATCATTAAGAAAGATAATTTAAATGCCCTTTCCTATTGCTTCAGTTGATACTACACTGATACAATAACATACAAGATCAAAATCAAGTATTGAGAATGTACCTGAGATTCAGATTGTAAATATGTGATGCCAAGATTGAATGGAGAAGAGCATCAGGGAATTGGTCTGCTGAGGTGCTCAGAGTACTTTTAAAGTTGTAAATCATGGTCTGAACTGCTGTGAGCATGTTGCTGGAGAGAGTGCCATCAACTGTGCAAAGGGTATGGAGCCTATGTGAGACTAGAAGACTTTGATATATTGGACACTCTTTGTAAATACAAGCCAGGATATATTATGGGTTTACTTGTAATAACAGGGAAATAATACATTACTCTCCAGTATCTGGTGCACCATACTGAACGTGCATTTTTCAATACATCTGGCTCAAAACCAATATGCCTATCCTATCAGTCATCACACTTTATACTGTGAATAGTTTCAAACAGGAACAGAAAAAGCCTAATGAACACTTGTAGTATATAAAGTGCTTACGAGCCGAGTTCAAAAATTCTCGTCCCGATTTGCTGTGTTTGTCCACAACTGTACAGAACAGCTGGATACACTGGACTGCCCGAAGGTCGGTTTAGGACAGAAATTCACATGACATCACTTCCGCATCCAACCTCGGCGTTGAATAGCATCTACCAGGATCATACCTTCTCAATGTTTTTCATGAAGCATCTAGGCAGCGTTGAAGTCAAGAACCCATCCTGAGTCTCTTTGATCGACTGACGCGGAGATCAAAAAACGCATCGTCTAGATTGCAAATAAAAAAGCATATGTCGTTTTTGAAAAGTTATTTCTAAGTCTAACTGATCAAATTCCAAAGCAGATAACTCCGTAGAGGGTGTTCGCGCAGATAAAGCGCAGCGTCTATGTCGAGGAAGTCTCAGGCAGGCCACGTGGACATCGACAATGACCCCTTGCCTTCGCCTCTGACCACACGAAACCTTCGACCACGACTCAGCCATTCTTTAGCGCATGCTGCTTACAGAGACGCGTCACGTTCTCAGACATTGTCAAGGGATCCCTTATTTCATCGCTCAATCACTTCTGCCATGCAATCTACCACCGGAGCACCATCAGACGTGGGGTCCTCAAGCGGTAATCAGACTGCGGAATCATTTGGGATGGCAGCACGTACAAGGAGACAGACGAAACGGAGGAGAATGACGACACCTGAAGATATCTCGACTTCAGTCGATCAGCTAATATCATCCGACAGCGACAATATCCCCATCACGCAGTCCATCCCCAAGTCACTCTCTCGGATGGACACTCAAATCACTTCTGGTTCCGCTGCAAGCGCTGCTGGACCTTCTTCTAGCGCTCGCCAGCAAGGTCCAACTGTGAGCAGCCCGAGCCTCTGCAGAGATTTGTCCAACCAAGTCTTTTCAGAAGTCGTCCTCTAGTCCAGAACATAAGGCTTCCTCTTCCTCTTCTGCAGAAACAGCACAGGTTTCTGTTGCTTCGGGTACGTCGCCTCCCGCACCAGAGCCACTCGCGGACTACACGTGTCCCATCTGCTTCTTTCCTCCGACGAACGCCACGTTGACACCATGTGGTCACATCTGCTGCGGTGCGTGCCTCTTCATGGCTATAAAATCGGCAGTGCAACGTGGAACCCTTGTGAACACCCCTGACTCAAACGTAGCGAGGTCAGCAGCGCCTTCCTTTGCTTGCGTCATTGCTTTTGTATTAATGACATCGTCTAGATGTCCGGTTTGCCGAGCACCCATTCCTGGCTGGGACGGACGGGGAGGTGGAGTCATCGGTCTCAAGGCTCGTAGCCTTCTGAGCCTCTAGTTGCACTTGTCACGGTCAATACCATGCAAAACACTGTGCTTGTTGTGTTATGACGAAAAACCGCTGTCTAAGATGCTCTTCAAACACTTGCGAGAACAATCCAGGCAGCGTAGCGGATTGGGTGGAAACCCGAACTGTAAATAGCCCTGGATATACCTGAGCATACTAAGACTTTTTCTTGCTCCAGGATAATTCTGACAACATGTATGTGGCTATAGATAACAGAGCCCACTCTGTTATGTCCAAGTCATCAATAAAAGGAAGTCTTGAGTCACTGTCTGAGATACTAAACTATGCCTGATTTATGGGTTGTACTCGAAGCTATCATTAATACATTCGAGAGGAGGCGTACTACTCGGACTTCGCCTATAAAACTTGACAAGATAGAGTCCTTGATAGAAACAAAGACATTAAATTGTGGTATTTGAGATCGTTATAGTTCGTCTGGTGATACCATAACGCAGGACGCAATTTTGGAAGGAGAAGAAATGTACATGGTTAGATGAACTTCGTGAAAGGAGGTACATCCCGAATTTTATCCATGAACGCCTTTTGCCACCGGTTTGCATCGTCCTTGCAGCAAATTGCAGCAAAGTGGGGAACAGTGATAACAGAAGATATTGACTCGTCGTTTTTAATGCCCGTCAGTTCTCCAAGAGCAGAAAAGATTTTACGCTGATAATCTAGCCAGTTTGCACACTTGTGGCCTTGAGGAGCGGTGAGACTGGCTTCTCGAATGCTTGCATTCCAGCTATCGTAATAACGGAGCTAATGCAAGTGAGATGGAGGAGATGCGTTGCAATGAAACCAACGAACCCAGGCATAAAGCAAGTCAGGCGGAACCAAATTCCATTCTGCAGAGATATTTGCCAAAGTCACATACGGTGCAGCTTGGTTAACGAGCTCTGGATATCCGTGGCGCAATGAATACTTGAGAACATCCAGGGCATGACCAGGCAGCGCTTTCCTACATGATGCTCGTCAGAGCTTCTTAATCTTAAAGATTTAAAAGGAACAAACTCCATGTAAATGTTGCACAACTGCATCGCAGGATACACCTGGTATTTTTCAACTGCCTCTGCTAATCGTGCAAGGGTCTCAAATGTAGTTTTCTCTAGACGAGGTTGCGATCGTGGGTAGACGAAATGGAACATGAGTTCAAGTATCAAGGAATCTTCTGTGAGATCGATATGTTCATCAGCATGAGCGAAGTCTGGAGGCGGAAATCCACCGCTCGCAACCTCGAGATTTCGTGAGTGAATTCGAAAAAGAATATTATCTGACGACCGAAAAACAATATCTGCATCGGGCGCATTGACTACCGCAGAATATTGGACGTGAGTCAGGAAGATTAACGGCGGTGAGAAGGACGAATTTTTTACTCACAATGCTCCGACGTCGTTAGTATATGGCCACGACGTTGGTGTAGGAGCATTTTAGTAAAGGACACAAAAGTACGTCAACGTCGACTTTAAGTTAAAATCTTGATGTGTCCGTCTTATGATCTCATCCGGAGCATAAGAGAAACTACGATTCGGATGACGTCTTGGCGTAATACAGGGACAGGGTCTCGACAGACATGGCAAATCCCGGGACAGTTCAATGACTTTGGAAGTTGGAAGACGCGGGGACTGTCAAAATGGAATGCGATTGACTTACTATAGCCAACTTTACACTAACACGTATTTCATGTTCAATTTTCAATAAACAAGATTAAGTGGTCTTCAATTCTGTTCAATTCGAACATCGCTGGCTTCATAAAGTTAGTCTGCCCCTGGTATGACACGCACTGATGTAATGGACAGATTGATATGCTCACCATATTGATCGTAGCAAGATCCGGCTCGACAATTCGGCTGCTTCTCTTCTATACTGCACCGAAATGTTATTTTTTTGATTTAAGCTCAGGCTCTCGATTTCCTGCCGATCTGGGCTACTCGCACTAAGGGGTGTGTTATACTGACGTGGTCCCGAATCGGAACACCCAATTTACTGTGTATTAACGTTTATGATGATCACGAGTAAGATACCCAGATCGTACCGACTATGTGTAGTGAGAATGAAAAACAATGTCGGTTAACCATTTCTGACAACGTTCTGAGAGGAAACATAGCAAATGTCAATAACTGACTTACGACACAGATGCTAGGTTTCGATTGAAGGTGGAAGCTCTTTCAACTGCATGGCTTTCAACTTCGTCGCTAGCTCGTTCCTCCACTTCGTCGCCTCATTCAGGCAGCACTGAGGACTTGTCTCGGATATCGTGATTTTTTGCCATATTGTCCAGTCGGGCCCCGGGACAGTCACAAGAGCTGCAAGAATATTTCTCTGAAGCCCTAGCCACCGATTGCATCGTATTGGCCCACGACCAGCACTGAATTGACCACTATTTTGGTCTTGCACTTCATGAATGTCCTTGGCAGTGTATCGTTCTGTAGTCGTACGAACTATCTCTGTCCAGCGATAGTAGTAGGGTAACTGCTCTATGCTTTACCGTGGTTCTTCCAACAGTTACAACATGGAGGCGACATACCCATAAATCCAGAGATTCACGAGAAATTCTTGTGATCTTGTCCCCTAATTCCCAGAGTCTAACGTTTGGTGCGGCGGAATTGGCTAATTTGGGGTAATTGTGCTTGACTGCGTAGTTGAAGACCAAAAGAGGGTGTCTTCTAACTTGCTGCCTTGAAAACATAAGACGATTTGTGGAGATTTGAAGAGAACTGTAAATACATACGCCATGTAAAGATTGCACTGCTTTCTTCCCATATGGACCTGATACTTCTCTACTGCTTCTGAGATTTTCGCGAGTGCATCGAATTCCAAGCCTCCAAAATCTGGCAGTAGCCGTGGACAGACAAATCGAAACAGGAGGTCGAGTGTTTCAGAGTCCTCCTGGAGGTTGATTATCTCGTCTTTCTCAGGTCTGATAGCGGTCGGAGGAAAGCCATCGCTCCCGAAGTCAAGGTTTACGGTGTGAACGTGGAATAGCACTCGATCAGATGACTGAAAGATTACGTCTGCATCTGCAAAGTTGACTACGAAACATGATACTATGCATTAGTATTTTAAGAAAACTCCTCAGAACCACTCTGAACATACACGTAAGTGAATGCGTTGATTGCGTTTCACTTGCACCGGCATTGTCAGTTTCCATGAGTCTATCTGAAGGGAAGATCAAGGTACAAACCTTAAGTGTCACATACTTAGTCAGACATGCGTGACCGATGAAGCGTCAGGCCTAAAGCAGTGTGGATGAAGATGTAGCCCCCACAGCATTCGAAGAGTAGACGTTTGACCGTTCCATGCGACGTGGTACGCGACTGAGTATGGACCCCAGCTCGTGAACACGTTGATGAGTGACCATTAACCTCATGCCAATACTTTTCTCGTTACGGAGGACCTCACGAATGATTTCTATGTATCGTTGTAGAACAGAATCTTCAAGATGATCGTTACTCGAAGCACTTGCTGTAGCGCCATACAGATTCATCAAAGCAAGCTGCACGAGCATGGGTAGCGGTTTGGTTTCCCACTATGGAAATGACTGGCAGTTATGAGAGCCTAGTCCACTCTGCATCACGGGTCACAGAGAGTAACGTCTTTTGTTTTAATGGGACGGGATAGTCCAACTGGTTCGTCGCGTGCAATTCCGACGTGTTCCATTCTAGGCAAAACGTTACAGGTAGGAGCCACATACGACTTGATGCGCTGGACTGGACGCCAGCGATCGTGTACAAGTCGAGGTACGTAAGCCTGAACGATGCATAGATCAGTAACTGTATTCCGGCAGGGACCTAGTGTTAGTATTTTACCATTTTACGATATCACACCAGCCACTCATCACACAGGGCCACTGGCCACCGCCACTAATGCTTTGTCTTAATCACTCCCATTGTACGACACACGTATACTGGACTGAGGGGTGAGTGACTGTCTCGAAATACAAATTACATACAAAACTGACTGTACCATAGAATAAACTTACGTCTGTTCTTAGGTATAGTTCAATATAGTCAATTATACTGGACTGAGGGAATAAACTTACGTTTGTTCTTAGGATCTGGTTTTTAACACCTGGTACTTCTCTTCTGCCTCTGCGGTGCATTGTATAGGGAAAAAGGATATATATGGTGTCAGGATAGATGCCATCCAGTCCAGGCGGGGTAATCCACTTAATCATCGCATCCAGGCTGTTTGAATGAATACAAAACAACATCGTCAGGAGACCACAACATCAAGCATCAGTACCATCGGTAACTCGGGGATTTTCCTCAGTGCCTCTATTGTAAGGAAGCTTGGTATTGGTCACTTACACTGGCCCTAAATGGTGACTATCCGTTCTTTCGTCGCCATTCTGGGACACAAGTGAAGACATTGATTTTAAAATGTCGGGATGAGTGAGTTTATGCCCCGGGTGATTATGTATCTATCATGGATCAATCAGCTGCCTTGTTGCTTCGACATTTGCATGATAGATGTGATGTCAATCTCTCCCACGTGCTTAGCATACTCGAGAGAAATCCAGAGAGTAATTGGATTAGATACTATAGGTGCAACCATTGGTCATGAAATTCATGATAAGTCGTAAGAGATCGTACAGTGTGTGAGATGATGAATTATGGGATTGCAAGTGGCGGGTATAAGCATGAGGTGAAGGTTGATCAATCAAAATGACGATTAAGCAGCCAAGACGAGCAACTCGACAGGGTGTTAGAATCCAAATATGAACGTTCTTCATCTGCCCTTCACACCCTTTGCTCCGGTGACACCAATTCGGACACCCTTAAGGCCAAAACGCAGAAAACCTCTTAGCATGAAGGCACAGATGCCAAGTCCGAAGATGAGGGTGTACCGGGGCAAGGCCTTGGAGTGGTGGGTTGCCGTTGCCCTGTATTTCTCGCGACGGATGTCCATAGTCTTAGAAGTTTCGTCTCCGAGTCGGCTCATGGTAGTGGCGTGGCCCCGGACAAAGTCAGACAAGGGGACACCTAAAGCGGTAGGAAGAGATGCAGACAAGACCCACGCGGCAAGTATGCGAAGACGTTGTACTACGCGTGCTTTGGGATTCTCGTGGGTTGTCAGCGTTGAAGGAGCCGAAGATGATTCAAGGTCCTCGACACGTTGCTCGACTCGCTCCAACCGTCTCCGAAACTCTTCAAGAAGCCGACGATTCTCTGCGATAGAGGAAGCCAGACGTTGTTCCACGTCCTCCTGTCGTTGCTGCTCAGCTGCAACCGGTTCCTTTGATCGCTGCTCCTCTACCTTTGGTTCTTGACGCAGTTGCTGGGTATGTTCCACCGTACATTGAAGATGACAAACCTTATGAAATCTCTCCGCTTTCTGCAACCTCTCATCTTGGCCACTTAGCTCTGACCCATCATCTGCACGTGCCTCCTGCTGTTGGACCACCTCCGCTGCTCGAATCTCCCATTGTTGCCTCTCCTCTTTTTCCGCACGCAACAGGCACCTCTCAATCTCCTGCATATGTTCAAGCTCCAGTGTGTCTGCCCCGAACTGTTTCTCCTCCCCATGAGCCTCGTCCACTCCGTGCTCAGGTGAGAAAAGCTCTTCAACGTGTCGTACCTGATGCTTTGCGTAGCCACAACCTCGAGATTCCAGCTTTGCACTCAACGAAATACACTCTGCACCATTCCCGGCCCGATCCCTAATCTCCGTTTCATTGCTTCCCACACGCTTCATTGTCTCCACATTGCCTTCAGGTTCGTTCACCAAAGCTGTCGCACCTGCTTCGCCTTCGAGTGCTAAGAGTTCTTCGACAGTCAGCTCGTCATCGCCTCCATTGAGTTGCGTTTTAACGACTGTAGGTAGCGGGGTTGGAGGCATACGCTTAATGGTCTCTCCAGTATCCATCTCCCAAGCTATGGCACCCATTTTCTTCCGCTTTTCGCTCTTATTCTGAGCGTTGCGGCGATCAATGTTTACAAACGTTCGTGGCTGGGTCACTTCGGTATCTTGATCAAGAACAGCAATAAGCTCATCCATCGTCATCTCCCCTGAATTGTTATTTGACGTGATAGCTGCATCGTCAGCAAGGTCTTCATCGAGAACAGGAGGAGGACGAAGCGACGGGTGTAAGGGCGTAGCAGGGAGCGGCCGACTATGGTTTATTGAGTGTGTAATCTGGCCCGTTATGTCATTTCTAGTTATCTGGAGCGGTGTAGCCTGACTACTGTTTCCCGTTGACTGAGGTGTATTCAAGAATTGTGGAAAAGAATTTGGAAACGATGCCTGAGGAAGGAGGAGTGGACCTGATACATACTCTCGTGCTAATTGTGGGGGAAAGGGAAGTGGCCGTCCGCGATTGTCTCCGTCGTACGTAGGTAGGAAAGAGTGATGTCCATCCTCAATGCTGCTCGTGCTTCCGCTGCGATCTCTCTTCAATTGAGTCTTGTCGGGACTTGTAGAGCGCTCATAAGAAACAATCAACCCGTGTACACGACCATTTGGCCGCAAGCGACGTTTTGTATGCCCACTGGTGGACGAAGTCGACGATATTGATGAAGAAGACGAGAGATATGCTGAGTCATCCTCATCCAAAAGAGATTGATGTTGGCTTGTATAAGATGAGAAGGAATCTGATCGAGAAAGTCGCCTAACATTACAATCACTGGATGCGTTGGAATCGCGATTTTGCAGCATAGATTGCTTTAATTTGAGACAATGATCGAGAATTAATGAACGTTGCCAATGCTGAGTTATCCCATATCTAACAGAAAGAGAGTTGATATAGTTATAACGTCAATCAACTTTGTGGAGGGAAGACCTACGCATCTAATACACCGTCATCAAAGCGCAAGAATGCTCTTCCTGTTATCTCATTTTCCCGCACAAAGTCAGCAATCTCGGGCACATTGGCAGCGAGCTGCTCATATGTCCACAACTTTGGATTCATGCCGTCTTCAAATTCTGAGAACGAGCCCGTCCTCGCTCTTGAACGTCTGTCATATTGGGAGTACAAGTTCTCCTGTGGTACAGGCAACGGTCGAGGACTGCTCTCTTCCGTCAGACTGCGACTGTATCGGTGACGAGATCCCCGCTGAAAAGAGTCCGAGAAATACTGTTTTGTAGGTGAAGGCGACGGGGAGATTGGCACGTAATGATTGTGTGAATGGGCCGAGCTCGAGGTTGACGAGGAACGTGAAAGGATTCCTGTAGAAGTTGTCTTGATGGCGTACGGATGAGGATTTGGCTTGAGCACGTCGGAATCGGTTGCCGCCGACTTTGTCGGCGATGACTGCCGCCCAGCAGAAGATGCGCTGCTCATTGTTGAAGGACGTTCGAAGAACAGAATTTATCCGTCACGTGCTATCTATGTATGGTTCATGCCGTCCGCATTCACTGGCGGTGTTTCCTTGTACTCAGAGAGTTACTTACACGAATATATGCTCTTTGATTGCTCCATGATTTGAAATCCTGGTGAACAAGCTCATCGAGTTCGGAGTGTCTTTATACAATCCCGTTGATTTTGAAACCTGGGGAGTTGCCTCGACTTTTAGAGACATAAACTGGAAACCGTTTGGTATTTCTGCGTCAATTGAATTAATCCCTCACTTGTAGGTGAGTTATCCAGTTTAGTGAATCCGCCTCCGTACTCGCTTTTATTGGTTTCTATCTGAGTGATGGCTGGCTCAATGTCAAATTTCTTAGTACTCTAGCTATGCCGTACCAGTCATTGATTGGTGGCCAGAAGAAGTTAAGATTAGGGTTAAACGTTACGAAGAGAGAATTGCAGTCCATAATGCCAAGATTCAGTCTCAAAAGCAAGCAATCAACTGGAAATTTTGGAGACGTTTCTAATATTTATGGAGGTGTAATGACAACAACTTTTTTAACCAATCACAAGTAGGTCGATGTATCGGACAACGAGGAACAGACCTGTTAGTGTCGTCACATACATAGATGACATTGGTGCTCGTATTATGACACGGGCAGTCGCTGACCTTGTGGGAATGCCCAGCTATCTTAGCCTATTCCTGTCGTCTTCATGTGAGTATTCGTAGACTGTCACGCCCTCGTGAACTTCATCGGAGTCATCGGCGCCATTAAACACGACTTCTGCAGCGTCTTCGTCGTGAACAACATTAGCACCGAGGCGACTTCCGTTCTTCACTGTCGCCCAATCATACGACGTCTTATCTGACCAGTGAGGCTTCATGCGCCGGATCGAATCGAGGTACTCATCAGTTCGCGGATGATCTGTTAACATATCCTGGCTTGCCACAATACTGAAGTAAGAAGTTTCACCAATGACATTGTACACCTTTTTAGAACAACCGGTGATGGATATTTCGTAACGCGGGTAAGGGTTAGTACCAGCTTCAGCGGGCGGCACTGGAACTTCTGGGCTCGCACC
>JAGGAP010000814.1:0-11837 GCA_017657235.1 Termitomyces sp. T73sscA
TATATCTTCTAATATACTTTGGATCTCCCTCTGCCAGTTGTGTGACTGAGCCACAGCCTCCAGAGGTCACCCTTACAGATCTCAGGTCACCTGCCTTTTTACATCAACAATCTTTTCAAATGCACATTAGAAAATAGAATTAAAGCAATTTGATTGCCAAAGAATACAGCTCAGAGAACTACCAATATTGTACATCAAGAAATTTTAAATGGTTTACAGCTTTGAATAGAATTTGTTGTTTTGTTCTATAGACTTTGGATAATTGATTGATAAATATTATAGTAATAGTAAAACACAAGTGTAAGTGGGGTTGAGGCTGAATGGAGCCTTGTGCTCAAATACACAAGGCCTCAACCAAATGAAGTGAGGTTTAGGCTGGATGGAGCCTTACACTTAAATACGCAAGGCCTCAACCAAACAAAGTGAGGTTTAGGCTATATGGAGCCATGTATTTGGAGGAATTTGGGGGTGAAGCCCCTAACAAGATACAAGGCCCATGCCAAAGGCATTAATCATAGCTTATACTCCATTATATACTAGGGTCCAATTAGTTAAACAGTATTAGTAATAGCACAGCCACTGATATAGTATATAAAGGCAGCCTGTGGGATAGAATATCCTCAGGCTAAACAATAGCAGTATTCTCCTGGCCTATCCATTGAATCAACTGTAAGCTTCTCTAGTAACATTACTCCACTGCTTGCCTTACCTATCCCTTGCCTGACTCTTGCCTGCCTCTGTGCCCCCTTGACTCTTGCTTCTTGCTTGCATTGCTGGCTCTATGGAAGGAGGTCTACAGATGTTAAGCCTTGCCCTTCCAGGAAAGCTCTGTTTTGCTATTGTTTGTAGAATTTGAAGAGGCAGTTTGCCCATTCTTCTGGAATGCCTGCAAGGTCAGAGTGGCTGAGGGCAATGAGGAGGTTATGAGTCCACCTGGCAAAAGCTATAGGAGAGATGCAAAGGGCATGTAGAACTTTGTTGTGCTGGCAGACATAAGCTTTGATCCACTGTTGGCAACCTAAGGGGAGGCAAAGGGGTCCAGACAAGGAAAAGAGCAGTGGGCCTTGAGTGAGGCTGATACAAGAAGTTGGAGTATTCCAGAGGTGGGGAAAGAGCTTGGTATGGGTGTTTCTTTCAGAAAAATTGTAAAAGAAAGCTGTTATACTATTTCCAATATGCTAATTTCTGACAGAAAAAGGCATACTCCTTTTTTTAAAGACTTTTTCTTTGAGAAAATAGTACATTGGAAATGGTATGACAGCTTTCTTTGACACTTTTGCCAAAGGAAACACTTTCTGGCCCCAGCAGTGCTAGCCAAGATGATGGTTGATGGTGGCTATGCTGGGCTGGATGGAAATCACAGATCAAGATCTGTGATCAGCCAATCAAACCTTCAACAAGATTTGCCTCCTGTCCCTGCAACCAAAACAAGCCTCCTTCAAATCAAGAAGCATGACTCAAGCCCCAAGCAATGCTAAGCATCCTTGAGGAACACTCAAATGCAAAAGGGAGAAGGGGAAAAAGGGAGAAGGGGAAAAAGGGGAAGAGGCTGGCACACACACAACAAGGATTAGCCAGGACAGCCCACATGAACATCCTTGCCAAGCCTCAATACACTCAGCTGAAACACCAATGCAGGAGTCTGAGTATTGTATGGGACAAGGAAATCATGTGTACAATGCACTGGTCTGTGTGCATGCAAGTGGGGTATAAAAGGAGAAGGAATTGAAGGGATTCAGGCAAGCAATCACCTTGCCATGGCTCGGAGTCCCCAGGGAGCAGACCTCTTAGGCCAGAGCACTAGTTATTGACTTCAGGCTGCCATTTAATAATACTATTTGAGCCTTTTTGGAGTGTGATTTTATATTACATTGTAAATAAATCAACAAAAAATTATTATTCTAGTTTCATAAAAGTGTGTGTCGCCTGTAACTAAGCCCCATGACACTTGTGAAATAAGAGTTGTGATTGAACGGTTTAATTGTAAATTAAACTAAGTGAAATAAAACTCCGCTTTTGCATCAATAGACAATTGCTCTGCATTCTCTGTATGCATCCGGACTTTCTGCTCTGCATTTCTAATCTCAAGAAGATTTTGAGAGTTATTTATAATTGTCATTACTATGAGGTTTCCAATTGATAAAAAAAACTAGTAAACAATACCAGCTGGTTGAAATCTTATCAGTATGCCAAAGGAGCTGAATTGTGCACTTTATTCACCTATAGATACCTTGAGATTACCCGAGTATCAATGAAGAAAATGACTGGCTCTCAAACTTGCTGATCATCCATATTCAGTTTCTAATTTGAATATTGACTCTGTAGTGTTACAGAAATATTATTTAGGTATAAATCAATGTACTCAAGTCTTATTATCTACCAGAATCCTGTGGTAAAGCAATGGCAGACTGTAATGAGATCAGCTCATAGGCCAGAACTAGCCGATCAAGGTCACATCACAAATGTTATTAGAGAAGAATCTCTGCCATTCTAGTCTGATTCCCTCAAGACTTGGTCTACAGTATGATAATATACTAACTTACATTATTGCTCATTCAGAATGTTGAAAAGTAATGAATTACGAGAATGGTAGGTGAAGTGACCCATTACTACCTCTGACTCCGTAAGTGGGTCACGCACAATAGTCACGCTCCTCACTGATTATTACATACGCATCCGCTTCAATGTTGACAAAATTAGTATAGTTGAACTATCGACAATGTCGAGAGCGTCAGGCAAGCTCGAGCCAAAGATTCGTGGTGCAAACAGATCTACCAAGGCGGCAGGGAAATTAAAAGTCCTTCCTGAGCAGCCCGACTCACCCTCATTGCGTGGAGAGTCTCTAAAGGATCGGGAAGAGAGCCCTAGCACCGGTGGAGACAGTGACGAGGGGGATGTGGATGAGAGTAGTGAAGAACAAGAAGATATCGAGGTACGTGGCTTCAATGTGTGTTATGTTGTACGAGTCCGACAAAAGGATAGGTCTATAATCAAATCTCGTTAATACCAGCAGGTACTGCGCGAAGGGATGCCTTGAAGCTTACCAAGAAGAAAGCAAAATCATTACCCAGGGTCACAGCATATGCGACTGCGGGGTGTGTAATGCAACTTTTTGTCCAAGAACTCGTGTACAAACCATGGTGCAGGTCATACCGTATGGAAGACCTCATGAAATTCTTCATTGCACGAAGAAATGCATACCACACGAATCCGAAGCTGATCGACGAAATCATATACACACCGTATGTCTATGATCCCCCTATTGTGGATGGCGACGTTGGCAATCATACTGTGACCGATGACCTATTGGGGGTTCCTGAACTGAGAGCCGATAATATTTCCGCCCCCAAAGCTAGGAAGAATAAGTTCGATACGACTTCAACCGAGGCTGAAATATTTTTGTTTGATTACGGGACGGTTGTGATATGGGGAATGACAGAAGCGCAAGAAAGACGGTTTTTGTCATCGATGTACGTCACGTCTCTCAGGTCCCTTCGATCTGGTTCGCTCAATTTTCTGCGAAGAAAACGCTTTGAAGTCGAAAAGTTGGGTCAGTGAGTCGATACTGAAATGCGTACTATTATCCTCAAGTCAAGCGCTTCAGCTCCAGAAGATGTTGAAATGGAAGACTTGAATTATTACTATGCTAATTACAGTCGGTGCGTGAAATTCTCGCCTCGAGATCGAAGCCATGACTTTAATGAATTGGTAGAATCTACAACGACGTTATAACTCTGAGGAAAGGTTCAAGTTACATGTAAGTATTTGCATATGTCATAATGCAACCTTCTCCATGTCAATTTTAGGACAAAATTGTCACTGTCTCATGCCCTCTCTCAATCCGTTAAAATATCTTTGGTAGTTACCTTTCCATGGCCCTTGCAATGTCAATTTCTAATTTTCTTACACAAGTTCGAAGGGCTAATCTCGACAACAATAGAGGAGACCAAAGACATCCCTGAAGTGATCAGTGAGACTGGCAAGATTGGTATGCCTCACAAAGGTGTGCCTTTCAACTTTGGCAAGGTCTTCTGCATCGAGCGTTTTAACATTTCTCTCCCAGAAATTATGCAGAATATAGGTCGGCTTTTTCTTCTCCGAACAAATATCAATTCCGTAGGCTCTGTTTTGGACTCCCCGGTTTGTTGTGAATTTGTAATTCGGTACTTATCCTAATCGCTAGGTCACAGGAAGTCTTCTGGGTTCGTTGCCTGTAGGTCAATTAAGACCAAGGGATGGACTGATTGTTTGACAGAGCTATCCTGACCTCCAGCCATTGTATGATGCCGCTCGGAGTTACCTTGAAATACCACAAAGGATTGATCTCCTCAACACAAGAGTCGAAGTAAGTTTGCCAAGACTGTGAGGATCCTTTTGAACGACCAGTTTTGTGTAGGTTCTGCAAGACATGCTCCAGTTGTTGAAAGAGTCTGTTTCAAGTAGGCATGCAGAACGATTGGAGCGGGTTGTCATTGCGCTAATTGCTATCGAAATTGGTGCCTTTTCTTCTGTGTCCTTCTTCAATTATTGTTACTGATGCAACGACGTAGTTCTGGGAATAGTGACAATCCTTGTTGATTTAATGGCATATTAATAATATGTAATAAATCCTTGATGTCGTCCATTGAAACTTGAACTGTCAAGAGAGTTGTTCTTGCTCCTAATAGGCTGCATGTATATTACAGATTATTCTGGATACGTAATACATATTTAGACCATCATTACAAATTGCTCTCCCTCAACTCTTTCGTACTTCTTGACCCTCCTTCTTTATGAGTCCGAGAACTAACCGAGCGACCACCGGATGATTTTGTTTGCCTGAAGCACAAGAACTCGATACCGGTAGCCCGTCGTGTATCTGCCAATGTTTTCTTGACACCATCAAGATTGTTTTGTAGATTTTCATCCCCAGGTCGACGAGAGTACGCCTGGGAGATCTTATTGTACAAGTCCGACAGTGTTTTCGCCGCGGAAGGCGTAACATAACGCCCGAGAGTCTGGTGCATAAACTCAATCTCAAGTGTTGCCTAGAAAAAGGGTACAAGTGTTCATTAATTGGCCGGGAAGAGCAGGAAACGCACGCGGAGCATGCCACCCATCCCAAATCGTTTGACCTGACGGAAGCAGCGCAAAGCTTCCTCAGCCAACTCAACGACGACGGTGCTTAAAGTCCGATCCAACAGGTGTTCCGCGGCGCTCGTGACCTGTGCATGGATCCCGACCAAGTATATCAATGTCTCATACATATACGACCGAATTTCTTAAACAGGGTCAACGAGGAAAAGGTAGGAGACGACCGGCTGACCTGTAGGCTGAGGAGTCTCATACCAATCCATGTTGCTGTCAAGAATACCACTGCGAAGTATTGCCATCACAGCTTTGGCTTTAGGCTTTACATAGCTATCAAAGAGAGCTTTATCATGGGCATGCACCGAATTCAGAAGTGCCTGGTTGAGTATGAGTAGGCTGGAAACTATATAAGCAAACACGCTGTACCTGCCGTTCTTCCAAAATCGACACTCCCAATGCTGTTTCGAGCTCATCAAGCATGTTAGGAATGGCAACATTCTTGAGATAGGTGAAGTTCGATATGACAATCAGTTTCCGTGTATCCTTTAAAATGCATCAGTGGGAAAATGCTAAGGTTCGAGACGCCAGTTACGCTATCTTTCAGATCAAGTAATTCCAACGGATTCGGTCCTGTTGCCGAAACTTCTATTGGTAGCAATTTCCCATTAGCAATGGGGGATTCATCAGACGCCAAAAGAACAAGGCCATCCATGAAAGCATAGAGTGCATCAAAAAATGCTTTGGTTACTTTTTGAACGAAAGCTTGGGGAACTGGATATTGCTTCGCAGATTTAGCGACCGCCGAGGCCGATAGGTCCATACCGCCGGCCAACTTGAAACCAGCCGTCGTCAACTGTCGCTGGAACAGCTCTATTTGATTCGTAAAATGAGTCACAGACATATTTGTTGGGCTAGCAATCCAATTCTCCAAAAGATAAAAGAGTCTTGCGTCTACAAAAGAAGTGCTGACATAAAAGGAACTGACTAGGCTGAAACAAGATTATACCTCGTAGCCAGGCATCAACCAAAACATCAAGAAACCTCCACTTGGCACTATCGAGGAGGTTCTTCAGGAGGGATGGAACCTCGGGAGAGATCTCCAAACCATTAATGTCGTTGACCGTCTCCTGAAGCTCGCCAAGGATCTTCATTAGATAACACGCCGTAGATAATGAATGGCTATCTTGCGGGAAATTGGAGGGCAGAGGATTGTTTAGGTTGGGCGACATTACGGCCATGTCTGATAGCGCGAAAAACTCGGAAATCAAGGATATATAGTGTTTGACGACTTCGAGAGCCATAGTGCGACTCTGTGTCGGACTACGTCGATTTCCTGTGTTCGGCCCTTGAGGCTGTGATCAATCAGCTGGAGAGAGAACGAGAACAGATGCAGTCTGACACTGACCTTGCGGTACTTACCTTCCATTAAATTCTTGGAGATTTTGCAGAAACCAGGTAGAGTTGACAACATTGTTTCGGAGACACCCTTAATCATGTCGTGGACAGTTTTCCAGACACTTTCGGCGGAAGACCGGGCTAGTTGGCAGCTTGATATTAGGGAGCCCAGCGGGGCTGCAAAGAAACAGGCTCACCAATGATGGATTCCGCCTGCTTTCCCTCAAGTGCTATCATCGCAGTCTGCAACTGTCCTGCAATATGCGATGTAAGGGCTCCTGATTCACCTTCAAGTGCTGTTTTATCAATCGTAGCTGTCGCACAATTCTGAAAACAACTGATACTTTGAATAATGAGCTTACAATGAATCATCGCGCTCCCAGACCGGTGCGTCTTCGTCATTTCCTCAAGTATATGTTTATGCTGACTGTCGAAATAGATCCATATAGGATCGTCACCGACCGGTAAGTCCAGGAGCACGCTTGAAAAGTTTGTGAACAGGGAAAAGGAGCGACCGAGTACTTAGTACACACTTACTCAATAGTCTTTTCATGCTCTTCCAATGTCCTGGTCGAATCCTGGAGCTGTGCAACAAGAACATTTCTCATCTCGCCCATGGCTTTCTCCACACTTCCCCAGACTTTCTCAAGGATCCGTCGTTGTTGCTGGTCACCAAAGGCCCCAGTTTGCCCTTCTTTCGATGTTGCATAAGGTAGGAGTTGGCCAGGCCTCGATTCCAAGAGCATTTTGCCCTTCTTATAGTCGCGCATGGCAACATCATAACGACCCTAACATCGAAATCAGATTCAAGAAGGCTTGAAAGATATTGGTAATTTCACCGCCTCAATAGATTCAATGACGAAGCTTGGAAGGTTGAAGAAGAACTTCGACCTCTCAAACACACGAAGCGTCGTTCGTAGCCTCTGAGCCTTGGCTGCATTCTCAAGGACTGGGAGGAAGACTTGGTTTGCCTTTTTCGCAGCCTCTAAGTCACGACATCATGACTTTTGAACATTATTGATACGATTTAAACATACGCTTTAGTTGATCTCGTAGCGGCCTTGACGCGTAGTCAGACTCAGGGGAGAGAAGACCTTCCTTCATCTCTGCAAAGAGGGCTAAACGTAGTGTAAGGAGGACAAATTTTGAGATTTATGACAAACGTACCATCATTTGCGGCTTTGACTGCTACGAAACGGTCAAAGTTCTCCTCAACAAGTACTCGAATAGCTTCCGATCGCGCATCAATTGACGCTTCTAAGTGTGCGATACCTTGCACGAGATCTTGGTAAGTTGCGTTGGGGTGAACAACAGACAGGAAAGCCTTTGGGTCGAACGATTTAGAGGTAACGAGAACAGCAGCCTCTTGCGCCTAGATGAGGTTCAATGATCTTCTCTCACATGTTATTGTACTCACTTTGCTCCATGTCCATCTCCCTGACGCTAGAAACATAACATACTTAACATTATACTCAAGATCTTAGGTATGAACGCACTTTACATGACCACCGAGGCCCAAAGGATCTCCTTCTCCGTCGCCCGAAGTATTCGTCAATGCACCCGCTATCGAATTTTCGAGTTCATGATCTATTTCTTCCCATTTTCTGCACAACTAATGTACACTTAATCAACCGGTCGCATGGATAATTTAGCTTACGATGGCTTCAAACTTGATATATTATAAGCTTTGAGGAGAGTAGCTTCATCAACGTCAAAATTGAGCTTGGGCATATAACCCTCTTGACTAGAGAATAATGGGTAAAACAGGTATCTTGTTTCCGTGAAATGTCCGATTTGTGAGGTCGTGAAATCGTGCACTGGTGTGTCAGTTAGTTCTTCGCATCACATGACCTGTTGATGTTCGTGTGCGACAATAAATATTAACAAATAACATTCCAAACCGCCGTGAACGTTCACGCATAAGTTGTAAGCACAATCACTGCTGGCACCAGAAAGTGTTTCTGTTGGGAAAAGGGAAAAAGAAACATGTTATATGACTTCCAATGTGACAATTTCTGATAGAAAAAGGCACTTTCCTTTGTTTCAAGACTTTTTCTTTCAGAAGTTAGCTCATAGGAAATGGTATAACAGGTTTCTTCCACACTTTTTCCAATAGAAACATCTTCAGTGCCAGCGGTGAATATGTCATTGGAAAGTTCAGTGGCTCTCAAAAAAGGAATACAATAAACTAAACAAAAAAAATAGATATATGAATATGCAGGCTCCCAATGAATGAACTGTCACTGCACATTTGGCTCAGTATCTTGTATGATATACTCATAGTCCACATTGTAAATCCTGCCCTAAAATTCTTTGAAGGCATACCACTTTTGCAACATACCTGTCATTCTCTCTCTTCCAAAGTTGTCCAGGACTCTGACCCAAATATCCATGGTAACATTGTCCATATTCTGTAAACTCCATCATGATGGCTTCTCATCCCTTGGATTATGCAGTATCTGCACAGCATCTTCTCCCATTGCACATCCCATGGAGTGAGTGCATGAGTTTGTGTGTCAGGATTCCAGCATGGATTTGGTAAATACATTAATTGTCTGCTTTCTCTTGTGATGGTACATTTCCTTGGCAAACAGCACTGTGGAGCTACATTGTCAAGCCAATTCCATGTGTTATCTTTCTGCTTTGAAAAGGTATGCCCTGCCAATGCAACACCACATGTGTTCTATGTTTGCCAGTGTTGCCTATGAACTATCATGTCTAATCAGGCCTGCTCACAAAGTTGACTATGTGCGATGTTAGTATAGATGACAATAAGCTTACCATCAAGTAACATTTGACTATTCTATAAAAGAGTCCTGGTATGGACAGGTGTATATTGTTGTCATTGGCTATTTTCTATTTCAATTCCTTTCACACTGTTGATTGCAAAAGGCTGAATTGTTTGTCTTTCAGAAGGCCATTGAAATAATTGCAGGGAGAATGAAGATCTAATTCACATTATTAGAAGTTGGTGAATTATATGAAATTCATATTTTTAGAACAGTGTGGCCACCTCGACTTCAATTTGACCCTCCATGCAGCTTTCATTTATAGAGGTGATGCAATAAAATGATGAAACAGATGATGAGACAAAAAATATTATAGGTTGTGAACAATGAGTTGGCTTTGCCTGAGAATAAGAGTAAGAGAACACTAGAACAAATTTTCTCCAAGGAAAAATGTGACTTCTGAGAATGGAAAAACACATCATGTGGTATGGTTTGATCTCAAAGCTTTGGTGCAAAAATCTAAAAACCCACTACAGATTCACAGAAACAATATAAAAAAAAGTCGTCTACTTACAGCTGATCCTAACAAAGCAGTATTTTGTAAAATTACAGGAGAATGAATGGTAATGCAATATTCTCTGTAAGCAATGTGAGAAAAAAATGCATGAGGCTTGATTTGGTTCAACAAATTTGAGAGTGATTTTAATAAAAATCAAAATGATTTAAGTCCAAAGCAACTTGCCAGAATTACCAGGCCATTTGGTACAATGATTTTGAGAAAATCCTTGTACAAGATTGTCACACTTGACTTGTGCTTGACCACTGCTTCCACACTCTTCATATGGCTAAAAAAAGTGCTAAGAATGCATCTGGAATTTCTCATAGTACTAGTACTAGAAATTCTGTCAAATGAGAAGTTTGGAAGGCTGCTATAATTGCCAAGCTTGTGGCTGTTCTTGTTAGCAAGAAGAACTTGGGACATTGTGTTGAAAGACACTGATCAAAAGATCTCTGATTCCCTAACAAAATGATTAATGATGGTCACAATTGTTATGTGGATGTCTCCAAAATCACTTCTAGTAATCAATTATGCTTCTGATATATTTTTAAAAGTAGTGTTTTTGGAGATACTTACAAGGTCACTATACTGAATTGAGCCTTACCTATTGTGTTACAGAAGTAATGCATTACCTAGTATTGCATTACAAGACAAATTCATCCAGGGAAAATTGAACCAATAATCTATTACATTCATAGATGTTAGCTATTTAGTGTTAGTTAGTATTCTGTTAGTATTCTGCTAGTGTTAGGTGTTTAGTTAAGTTTCTGCTAGGTTCTGGTTAAGGCTTAGAACAGGTATATCTATAAAAAGAGGAGCTTGTCTCCCCTTGACTTAGTTTGCTATTTTGGCAATTTCTTAATGGCCAGTTGTTGTAAGGGTGACCTCTGGAGGTTGTGGCTAAGTCACACAACTGGCAGAGGAAAATCCAAAGTGTATTAGAATACTAATCAGTAATATAGTAAAAACTACACACCTGGCAGAGGGAAATCCAAAGAGAACAAGTCTAAGAACTTTGACTGCTCAGTTGGCAAATTTACTAAGGATGAACCATGAGAAAATAAACTGTGGAAAAAATGACATCAGACTAGTGATTGACAATAAAGCCCAACATTATATTACAAGCTATGACCTGTGCCCTTTGGCACAGTCCTAGTATCTTGTTGGGGGCTTTGCCTCCAAACCCTCCCAAACGCAAGGCTCCATCCAGCCTAAACCTCACTTTGTTTGGTTAAGGCCTTGCATATTCAAGGGCAAGGTTTCCTTCATCCAGCCTCAAATCAAAGCTTGGTCTTTTTTTAACCTCAATTTAAAGATTGCTATTTAATTTATTACACCAGTTTTGCTTATTATCTGGAAATTTTCTTATTTTATTTTGTTACTATCTTGTTGGTCCAAACTCCCCCAAATGCAAGGCTTGATTTCACCTTCAATCTCAATTTTCACATTTTATTTTGTACAAAGAAAGCAGCTATCACTAATTGCATTTATCTTCATCTATTGTAAAAGCTAAACAAAGAAGTAGATACATTACAGCATAAAAAACTATCACCTAAAAACTATAGAATAAATGAAACAAAGAAGGTAGATATATAGTAGATGAGTACAATACAAAAATGTGCTGCTGTTGGGCCTTGGACAAAGGCAATACTCAGGTTCCAAACTGAGATTGAAATGAAGCCCCTCTCATATTTGAGCACATAGCCTCACTTTGAATATTGAGGTCTAAATCCATATATTTACAGCTCACTGATTGGATTTACATTTGTCTAATAAAAAAAGACTAAACAAAGAAGTATAAATACATTACAGTATAGAACACTATTAGCTAAAAACTATAGAATAAATCAAGCAAAGAAGGTAACAGTAACTCCACTAAAAGGAATGTCATTATTGAAAATATCCCTAAAGCCATGATCCACAGAGTCAATAGCATTCTTGATGTCCAGCAGGATCATGATTAGCTAAATTTTGTGGTTCTGGATTATCTTCATTGTTTATAGGATCATACTCCAGAGGATTTTGCATCATTTGCTCAAATGCTGCATGAACAATGTCCAAGTCAACCTGAGCAGGCATGTCAT
>JAGGAP010000815.1:0-11816 GCA_017657235.1 Termitomyces sp. T73sscA
CACCTGCTGGGATCACATGTCTAGATCACATGTGCAGCTGAGTCTGAAATGAGGGGAAAAATGATGGCTAGATGGCAAGGATTTCCCCTCATTTGAAACCCAGCCCAACTTGACGAGCCCAACTTGACGTTTGAGGAGGTCTGGCACTGGACTGAGTAATTCAAGAAAAAGTGATCTGAGGCAAGAAATATAAGTGAAAAGAAGCATCCCCTGACAATCAGCTTTTGATAGGTGGACACCTAGTTTGAGTGGAGTGGCAAGAGCTTTGGAGTCAAGCATGTTAAATCATGAAAGAACCTCAATTGTATAGGATTTCTGATTAATCCATAGTTTCTAGTTAGGTCTGTCATGGGTTACAACTATGCCTAGAAGGCCAGTGGTGGGTCCAAGGTGACAAAGTTTGAAATGCTAGTGCAGCTCTGAAATGACCTCAAGAATGGCAGGTTTTGACTTTGATGCCAGTGTCATATCATCAATGTGGATAGGCACAATTATACAAACTCCATCATATAGGTAGACATATACACATGAGTCTGAGGTAATTTGCATGAAGCCCAATCCAATGTAGTTTCTTGTTCCAGAGATTAGTCCCTTGTTTCAAACTGTAAAGACTTTTCTCAAGTTTGGCACAGGGTGATCCTTCACTTGGTTTCTGTTGCACATTAGGTGGTATGTCTTTGAAAAAGCCCTCAAACTTTATATAGAGCTTGGCATTAATATCTCCATGCAGAACAGCAGAAGAGATATTGACAGATTCCAGGTATAGATACTTCATTGCTGCTAAGGCAAGGACAGTACATACTGCTGCCCAACATGCAGTCAGTGCAAGAGTCTCATCAGAATCAACACCAGGGCATTGACTGAAACCTTGGGCTATAATGCAGGCTTTGAAATGTTCAATAGCACCATCAGATAAGTGCCTAACTTTAAACACCCAGCAAGAACCTATTGCATGTTGTCCTAGTGGCAGATGCTGTTATTCCTGAGTGAGTTCATCTCATCACACATTGATTGATACCACTCTACAGCATTCTCACTTAACATAGCCCTTTTGTGCTGCAGCAGCATTGATGCACATTATGCCATCCATATTCACTCATATCCACTCAAGAGTCTACAAAGATGTGCCCAGCTTGGAGTAAGGCCTTGTCTGAATGTACATTCAGAGCAAGGTCTACCTCCTGCTTCCTGAGTGAGTCAACACTGCCAAACCATATTAACATATCATAGGGGCTGCTTGAGATGATCCTCAGGATAGAGAGAAGGCAGCAGCAGCAGTGGTAGTTTGCATGTCAGAGGCAATTCAAGATTCTCCTGGCAGCACAATGCATTATAATATTTGGCATCCCAGTTTTGAGCTGGAAAGTGAGTATGTTGGCAAGGTTTCATGGAGGAATCTGGCTGCCAAGTAGTTCTACTCTCACAAATTGGGAGTTTTCTTTATCATCACTTGGGATTGTGTTAAAGGGCTATCATTGAAAATTAGATCAACATTAGTAATTGTGGCTTTGACATCTGTCAGTGGGAATAATGGCTGCTGAGGGTTGAATAAACCATCAAAATTATATAGTTCTGAGTCATTCAGATCTGGAAAAGACTCAGAGAATGGAGATGGAGGTGAATTGGTGAGAGTGAGGCCAGGGAAGTGTGTCTCATCAAAGATAACATTGCATGTAATAATGACTTTTTGGTGCTTGGCAAGTACACTTTCCATCCCACATTGTTATCAGGATAATCTATAAAAATTCCTGATACAGTACAAACAGTGAGTCTCTTTCTTTTATCCCATCCAACAAGCACAACAAGCACAAAGGCAGTGCATTCAAATACTTGAAGATGCTCAATACATGGCTTCTATTCCTTGTAAGCTTGGAATGGTGTGGAGTTTGGTTGTAAAGCAGATGTGGGACAACAATTATAAACATGGCAATAGGTACTCAAAGCATATGTCCAGAAGCTCTCAGGGAGGTTGGCTTTCTTGAGCATTGAGGCAATAGCTTTTTTGATTGTTCTATTGAGATGTTCAGCCACTCCATTTTGTTGGGGAGTTGCTGTAAATTCAAGCTGTATTCCTTTGGTTTTCAGAAATCCAGACAAGATTTGTACACATATTCACTATTTTTGTCATAATGAATGCATTTGATTTTCTGACCAGTGTGATGTTTGACTCATGCTTTTCTTAGTTTAAAAACCTCAAAT
Source organism: Termitomyces sp. T73sscA (assembly GCA_017657235.1). Classification (NCBI taxonomy): domain Eukaryota; kingdom Fungi; phylum Basidiomycota; class Agaricomycetes; order Agaricales; family Lyophyllaceae; genus Termitomyces; species Termitomyces sp. T73sscA. The sequence goes on from JAGGAP010000815.1 coordinate 2,200, forward strand.
GTGTTGCTTTTTTTTTGACATGTCAAATACTTCTATCCATTGTGTAGCATCATTGACAAAACTAACCCACCATTGGTGGTTGGACTGGTGACTGCCAACTTGCATTGGTCCATGTCTGTTGGACAGTATCCAGTGTCATTTTATTGAGCATAAGCATAGATGAGATGAACAATCTATACTCTTTGCATGGCAATGCATTAATCATTGCTATAAGAGAGTTAGTTCATTATCCATTATCAAGAGCTTCTATTGTATATGTGTGAGTTATTGAACCATTGGCCTCAATGTAGGGTGGTGGACAAAGCACTTTAGCATGCTGCATGGCACTCTGTACTTGTGCCCTGAGGTCAACTAGCATTTCATCATTCCATTTGCATATAGTGAAGATATCATTAAGGGAATTGAAACAAGTGTTTGGCACAGACTTGGAGTGTATGTCATGGATTTCTTCCACATTGCTGCAGGGTTATAACTTGTTTGCTTTGGTAAGATGCTGGTATATATCACCTACTGCTTTGAATTTTTTCTGTTAGTACAAGCTTCAGACTGTAAGTGACATGGCATTTGCAGGATCAAGTCTAGGCTCAGTTTCTTCTTCCAGGGCAATAGGGCATCTAAACATGTATTTTTCCTACTCAGGATATTTAATGACACCAAGTTTTAGCAACAACAGGCCAGATCATCTATAATGAGAGATGTTACCAAGGGTGATTAGCTTTTCAGTAGGTGTCTGCTACTATAGTCTCAAATGGAGCAAATGCAAATTTAATTTTTGGTTATTAAGTCTGTGAGCTGGGGCCCATAACCTATTGCAGCAAGTATAGCACAATGGCTATAACAGAATCAACCAAGAGCAATTCAGATAGAAAGAGCCTAGAGTCTTTAGGTTTAGTAGCTGGTAAGGCCATTAATGTATTTCAGAGATACATGCCTGGAGTATTCAGGTTTAGCAGCTGGTAAAGCTAAAAAACTTGAAGACATTTGAGGCATAGAATCAACTACTGATTATGTGTACTACCCATATACAGTTGTGGGTCTCCTGCACTTCAATACAGTATCACAACACCTTAGACCATCCTTCTACAGTCAAGTTCTTCAGTGGGCTGATAAGCAATGCAGTTGCAGCCTCTTTAGGTGCACTACATACCATTGCCCCACTATCAGAGAACTACTCTTTAAGTTCATTTATTCTAGTACAATATGCTTAGTTTCTTGTCTTTTTCAATCTTTTCTATGCACTGCTTCCTGCACTTACATAATATGATGTTGAGTTTTGCACATGCACAGAGTCCGATGTTATATTACATAATTTTTCTAGTATCTTTTAGAGATGCAGTCCTTTTCTTTTCTTATGTTTTACTTTCATTTCTCTTGTTTCAAATGCATTTCAGCAGCCTGGAGCCATGTCCAGGCCTGGTTTTTCTGGCAATTACATAATATGATGTCAAGTTCATCATCTTTCCCATGATACATCTTTCCATGGTTCATTCTTAGTAATTTGCCAACTTAGCAGTTGGAGTTCTTAGACTTGTTCTCTTTGGATTTTCCTCTGCCAGGTGTGTGAGACATTACTATATTAGCATTCTAATATACTTTGAATTTCCCTCTGCCAGTTGTGTGACTTAGCCACAACCTTCAGAGGTCACTCTTACAGCAGAACAAGTTTTTAGCTTTGGTCTAGAAGCCTCTAAACTAGTGATTGAAACCTATCTGTTCCTAGAAGTCTCTCTCTCACTAGTTTGCTTGCCCTCACTTTGCTTCTATAACACAACCAGCCACTCCTTCCAGCACCTCAGCCCCTGGGGACAATGCCTGGACTCATCTGCTTGCTCTGAAAGAACAGGAACAGGCCACTCAAGCTTTTCCATGAAGTTAGAGCAAGCCTCTACTTATAGCCTCTGAGTTTTTTAATACTCTGAAGGCATAGTGAGTTTCATGGACTGGAACACCTTTAAGGAGGACTTTTGAGCTAAGTTCTTTTTCCTGGACCCAGCTAAGACTGCAGCCCTCTTCTTTTAGGATTGCAGCCAGTATGGTCAAGGAAAGTGCTCCCTGGATGAGTACATTGACTCCTTTGTGCACTAGCTGAGCAGGCTGGGTATTTGGATGACATTTTGATCTACACCAAGACATTAGATGAGCATTGATGAGTGGTATGCATTGTACTGGAATGCCTCTGCCAGCACCAGCTCTATCTCAAGCCTGAAAAGTGTGAGTTTGAGCAGACTAAGGTTGAATACCTTGGGCTGATCATCTCTCATGGAACAGTTGAGATGGGCCCAGTCAAAGTGGCTGGTGTGGCAGAGTGGCCAGTGCCAAGAAACAAGAAGGAGGTACAGGCCTTCTTGGGCTTTACCAAGTTTTATCAAAGATTCATTCAAGACTTCTCTCATCATGCACATACTCTCCTTGACCTCACTGTTAAGGATACTGCATGGTGTTGAGAGGCAGTGCAGCAAACTGCCTTTGATGCCCTCAAGCAGGCCATGACTTTACAGCCCATCCTCCTCTTCTCTGATGGTGACTCTCCCTTCCGAGTTGAAGCTAACAGCTCTGACTTTGCTACGGGAGCTGTTCTGTTGCAATAGTCTAAGGAGGATGGTAAGTGGCACCCTGTGGCCTTCTACTCTAAGAGCCTTAATGCTGTGGAGTGTAACTACAGTGGCTCAAAAAACTGTCCCAATGTTTTAGACTTTTTGAAAAATGATATTGGCATGAAAGATTGGAAGTATCTAAAATTCTGGTTAAATCATGTAAAATACCATGGCATTGCAGCTACAAATTGCATCTTAGCTTATGTAATTCAAATCAAAACTGATGAGTAATGGCTATTTCAAAATATTCACTCATTGGGACAGTTTTTTGAGCATCTTCAACTTTGCGGATTTATCTCTATTTTAGTGGTGAGTAGAAATAGTTTTACTTACACAATTAGATGAACTAATTGTACCATAGACACAGACTAACTTGTCTGTAATTATCTAGGTACAGAAATATAGTTGTTTATATCACAGACTGAGGACACAGACTAACTTGTCTGTGATTATCTAGGTCAGTTTCTAACAGGTTATAGGCTTATTGCTGTTTAACTGAATCAAAATTCCACACAATTTTCTCCCAGACTGGCTATTCGGCTATCTAGACTTGAACAATGATTGTTTTTTATCACTCTGATACTCTATATGAAGTATGCCTACTCCAAGCAGCACTAAGCTCCCAGGACCTATGTCAACCCCTTTGGAGCCTGTTTTTATTTCTGATCAGACTGCAGATATGCGCTGCATTGACAACTCCTTCAACCCATTAATTCTGCCTGTCAGGAAGTTACAGAAGCCTGGACTGGTCACATCCTGGATAAGGATGATGGTAAATGAGTAGACTGGTTGTATAACATGGGCCTGGAATTATCTATGGTTCAACTGTGGAATTATGTTTTTAATCTGCCAGATGTCCTGCACAAAATTTACGAACCTTGTGCTTACCATGCATTGGAAGGAAACAACCATCTTGCATGTTCCTTTATCAAGCAAGCAATTTTGGCTTCAGAGCAGAAATTGTGCACTGAGGAATAGAATCCAGTCAGGCTGTGGGAGTATTTGAAGGCACAACATGGGGGGGCAGTACCAGTCTAGCAGGTATGGTTGCTCCAGGAGGCTCTTACAATGAAATGTTCACTATCAAAATCACTTACAAAAACCACTGATGAGATTTTCAACAAGGTGGATCATGTGTTTCAGGTGGGAGAGGTTATGAAGGAGTTACTGCAATCTATAGCTGTGTTATTATTGCTGTCCAACAAAATGTATGCGCATATTCAATCTATTATATCAAGAGATCTCACTACAGCTGGTGATGTAACAAAATATAGACTCACTGAAATTCAACGGTTTCTTGAGGGGGAACAGACCTTGATCAATGCTGATAGATAGATCTATGCACCCACAGACACGATGCCTACAGCTTTCACAGCAGAGACATCTAAGTATGATTGATTGATTTGTAACGGATGCAAGTCAAGGGGGAAGAACAAACTTTGTGAGACATACTCTTCCCTGGTGTATTCTAGAAGGGGGTGGGTGTCTGGAAAAACAGTGGAAGAGTCTAGAAAGGCTTGGTTGGCCCATTATAATGCACAGCACAAAGGATGGGACTTGAAGAAAGTGACCACTTCACAAGTTACAATAACTCCATCAAATGGTTCAGCATTTACTATTGAAGGTGACTCAGAGGTGATCACTGTATACATTGCCACATAAAGAGAAAAGGCACCATCAAATGCCAAGACAGAGTTTACAGGCCTTGCATTTGATACAATTCCTACAACTACTGGTATTAAGGAGATTGAAGCGTTGGAATTTGACTCCTTAATTGCGGTTGAGGAGCTATGTGCAGGACTTGATTGGTGGAACCATACCAACCACACTCAAGGTGATGAGGCCTATATGTCAGTTTCTTCAAATGTATCACTCAACATTTTACCATTTTACCTCGATTCTAGTGCAACTGTGCACATATCTCCTGACTAATCTGACTTTGACTCCCTAATCCTGATTCTGGAAAGGCAAATCCATAGTGTTGAAGGGTCAGCTATAGCTGCAACTGGAATTGGTAGCATCTGCCTACAAGTAAAAGAAGGGGTGCACATTACGATTTATAAAGCCCTGTACATACCAAAATCAATGGTTTGCCTCTTATCCATTAGCAAGCCGGCCAAATTGGCTGACATATCTACCACTTTTGATGACATTGGGGTCATGCTGAGGAAGAAATTGTCCAACATGGTGATTGCAATTGGGACACTGATGCCAAAGAAGGAACTATATGCTCTCAACTTATATAATGACCATGTGTATACTATACATGCCTCACCCAACTTCAAAACCTGGCACAACTGGCTCAGCCATGCTAATTATCAGGCTATTGCACAGATGGCCTGAGCTGGGATGGTCAACGGTATGCCTCAAACTTTCTCTCAAAAGCCTTCTATATATGACAACTGCATCCTTAGCAAACAGGCTAGAATGCCAGTACCAAAAAAGCGAGAGGAAGGGGAGAGTTACAAGGCAACTAAGAGGCTGGAGAAAGTATGGTAGATTTAACAGGTCAAGCCGCAGTGACATCTTGTACCAGAAATCTCTACATTATGAATCTGGTTGACAATTATTCTAATAAACCATGATCAATCCCCTTCAAGGCAAAGAGCAATGCATTTAGCAAATTACAGGCCTGGATTTTGGCTTGCAAACATGAAACAGGCAAAAACCTTAAAACCCTTTGTATAGAACATGATGGCAAACTCAACAGTGATAACCACAAAGTTTGGTATAAATCTAAGAGTATTGTCCTTGAAACTGGTCCACCATATACATTTGCACATATGAAGCACATCGAAAGAATGCATAGGACACTCATGGAGAAGGCACAATCAATGCAAATGACAGCAAAATGTCCAGCATACCTTTGGGATGAGTTCTATCTAACTGCGACGCATCTCCACAGAAAGACAAAGACTTCTGTTGGTGAAAACATTACCCCAGATGAGCTATAGTTTAAAAGGAAACCAGACTATTCCTACCTTTGAGAAATAGGTTGCCATGTGTTTGTGTTGGTCCTCAACAAACACAACTCAAAAATCTACAAAAGGTCAATTGAGTGTGTGCTGGTAGAGTACAATCAGAATTCCAAGTCATATCGGTGTTATGAAAGATCTACCCAGAAAGTGTATAGCTCATATCATGTCAGGTTTATTGAAAGCCACCATGAGATATCTCCTTTGATATCACACAAATTTGAGGTGACTGGAATGGTTAATCAACCAAGCTCCACATCAATACATGCTATCTTGAAAGCATTGAACCCAAAACCTGCTGCGCCAACTACCAATGATGACAAACCCGTTGGAGTGCCAAGTCTAGAACCACAGGAGGAAGAACTGGTGAACCAAGTCCTTGAGCAACTACCACCACCTATACCCAACCTAGAGCCTACCCCCTTACAATGTTCTATCCATGCAACCATTTCCATATTGGAAATAGTAGCAGAAGATCAGGTAGAGACTCAAACTGAGAAGGCAGTAAGGGAGTCCAGAGAGTCAGCTGAAAGGGTTAGAGAGGCACAGATAGAATGACAGAAGGCTTTAAAAGAACTTGGACAGGCTATATCCAAGGCAGTGAATGACAATAATGTGGGTGCTGAGGAACTAAATCAAATCTTGACAACACTAAGCACGATTGAGGATGTACCTGATACAGACTCAGGTGTGGACCCAGACATTCCTCAAACATTGGAAGATGCTCAACGATCTGCAGACAAGCCAGGGTAAAAGACATCATACCAGGACAAAGTCAATTCTCTAAGGAGTATGGAAGTATGGAAGCTTGTTCCTTGTGAAAAGGTACTGCCAGGACAAAAGATATTCAAGAGGCAACCAGTTTTCACTGTCAAGCATGATGAGAATAGTAATATTACAAGGCTGAAGACACTTCAGGGGTATACCATGGTACAAGGTAGAGATTACAATAAAATCATTTCTTACGCAAATGAGTCAAGTCAGAGAAGATTACACTGTGATATATTGCTTCAAAAGACAATGTTGTGAATATATTTACAAAGGTGCTGCCTGCTCCACAATTTAGAAGACTACGCAATATCTTAGGATTGCAGGATTTTGCGTGAGGAGGAGCAACTATATGGTGAGGAGGAGTGTTGTGATATCACACCGCAATATCACATTGTGACACTGTAGGTTTGCCCTGGCCACTCTTGGCCTGCCTCATTTCTTTCACATTTGCTTTGTCTCAATTCCGATTGTTAACATTAAACATATATATATAACTACATTACAAGGAACACCCTCACTTGCCACTCCAAGAAGAGGATGATTAATATATATATGCACTAAGAATTGCTTTATACATATTGATTATTTTATTTTCTTGCTGCTCATTTTTTTATATGTTACAGATACAATTTTTCTTGCCACACCCCATTTACCAAGCTGCAGCAGCAGGGTCTATTGGCATTGGCCATCTTGTGCAAGCCTTTTCTTTGCCAAGAGTTTTTTGCTATGATGAATCACTGAACATTCTCTTAACTTCAAAACTTATTGAAGTCTGGTATTGGCTAAATCTTCTTCATTTATATTACTTGTAGGCTTGCTTCTTACAATACTTTATAAATGCTTCCTTACTTTCCTTGCTGTTTCTTACTACAACCCCAACCAAATGTACCAAAAGTTTAATTGCAAAAAGTCCTTCATTAACAAAAATCTACATACATACATGTTCAAAAATTTTGTAACTGACACAAAGTTCAAATATTGTTCAAGATGTACCTAGGGGCTGTTGGGCAGCAAGCTGGGGTTGCAAAGAGGCAGAAGATCACCTTCCTCAATGTGATTCTCCTCCTGCAACTCCAAGATGTTAGCCACATCTTTTCTAGCATAGTTACCATCTGCTTCAAGTTGCTAAGGAAGGTTGACAAGAAACACTAAGAGGAGGCAGCAAAAGATGGAAGGTGCTTAGCCACATGGAGCTACTAGAGTTGCTAGGCACAAAATTTCAAAGGCAAGGCACCAATGCTTCTTCATGTCTCTGCTGTGTTGACATTGTGGAAGGCTGGCCACTTTGTATACTACTACTCACAGAGACTGGAAGTGTACTATCTCTCTCTGGTTGAAAAGGAGCTTCTAGTACAGCTTTTTGCTACAAAGAATGCAGCTGGAGACCCTTCTTCAGATGTGCTATCAACTGAGCCCTTTTCTTAGGAGCTGGCCAAAGCTGTTGCTCCCTCTCTGGATTCAGAGAAGGATTTTTAGTCAAGCAATAAATGAGTTGTATGCCTCCACCACTTAGTGCTAATCAGTTTGCCTGTTTGTCAGTAGTCTTGCAATACATCTTCTTTTGCCAACAATTCTCTGGCTGAAACTGTAGGCACCTCTGACCCTCCCCCTTTGGTGTTTTCTCATAGAGAGGCCCTCTACAGGGACATTTAAGGTGTGAGGATGTGGACTACAGCAGGACAAAGGACAAGAAGATGAGTTTGCCAGTGCTCCTGACCCTGAGTCTCCAGATGAGGCAATTGAGGTAGGTGATAGAGTCAAGATTCTCCTGCAAAAACACATCTAGCTCATCTTGCTCACAGCAAGTCAGAAGGTACACCTTGCAGCTAGATGGTCCTGCATTTGGGATGAGTTCAATGGCATGATCTCACTGCTTGCATGCAGGGAGGGAATCAAAAGAAGGCCTTAGAGAACACATCTTCAAAGTCATGAAGGTGATGAGAAACACTGCCATGGAAAGGCTTTGGCTGAAAGTTGGCTGCAAAGGCTTGGGCCAACTGCTATAGGAAGTAGTCTGACTAGCCTGAATCTCATCCTTCATGAGTGGAGATTGAAGAGCCACAGCATAGATCCTAGCCAGATACATTTTCATGGCTTCTCCAGTCTTCTTCATTGAGCAGAAGGATGGATCACTTTGTCTGGTTCAGGACTATTGTGTTCTGAATGCAATGACAATGAAGAACTGCTATCCCATGCTACTCATCTCAGAGCTTGTCAACAACCTCTGTGGTGCACACTATTTTACTAAGTTGGATGTCCAATGGGGCTACAACAATGTGTGCATCAAAGAAGGAGATGAGTATAAGGCAGCGTTCTAAACCAATTGTCTCTTTGAACCTTTGGTAATGTTCTTTGGCCTCACTAATAGCCCTGCCACCTTTCAGACAATGATGAACCATATCTTCTGTGACTTAATTGTGGAAGGTGTAGTCTGTAGAACACTGACACATCACATGCATTGTTCTAGAATGCCTCTGTCAACACCAGCTCTACCTCAAGCCTGAGAAGTGCGAGTTTGAATGGACCAAGATTGAGTACCTGGGGCTGATCATCTCGCATGGAATAGCTGAGATGGATCCTGTAAAGGTAGCTGATATAGCAGATTGGCCTGAGCTAAAAAAACAAGAAAGAGGTGCAGGACTTACTTGACTTCACTAACTTTTACTAAAGGTTCATCCAAGACTTTTCCATCATGCCTGTGCTCTCTTTGATCTCACTGTCAAAGATACTGCATGGTGGTGGAAAAGGTTGCAGCAAATTGCCTTTGATGCCCTCAAGCAAGCCATAACCTCAAAACTGGTCCTCCTCTTCTCTGATGACAACTCTCCTTTTAGTATCAAAGCTAACAGCTCTGACTTTGACACAGGAGCAGTTCTTTCTCAGCAGTCAAAAGAGGACAGTAAGTGGCATTCTGGAGCCCTCTACTCTAAGAGTCCTAATGCAGTAAAACAGAAATACAAGATTCACAACAAGGAAATATTGGCCATTATCCATCTATATAGAATGCGACAACGCCTGGGAATTGATGGCTGATGACTAAAAATTGGTCATGCTTATGTAAATTATTACCTAACAAGCTGGGTTCAAAAAAAGTCGTCGCATTCTAGGGAGCCAGCTGACTTTCAAATTTGAAACTGAGTTTGTGCCCATAGTCAAGCCAAGTTGATGAGTGACATTTTCGTGCCCAGGGTCAACCCAAGGTTGTTGCCACCTGATAAACTCTGAATTTTGAATAGATAAGAGTTACTAATCTACCTTCTTTGTTTAATTAGTTTTT
>JAGGAP010000816.1:0-11788 GCA_017657235.1 Termitomyces sp. T73sscA
TCAATAATGTACCTGGTTGGGAAGATTGGGAACCTTTGGAGCTTGAAGAGTTTGCAGATCAAATTGATACTAGAGGGGGCTATCTACACTTGGTAGCTACCAAGTTATCAGATTTTGAACAAGAACTTAGTAAGGTCAGGTCCCAAGAACAGGAGCTTAGGGATGCAGTTTTGAGTCAAGCACAGGAGGCACCAATGAATCCAATAGCAGTACTAGCTATGACTATGCCCCTGTTGCCAGCAGATGACCAAGGTAAAAAGTTAGAGGATACACAAGCCTATCTAGAACACAGGAAAAATGGAACAACCTGTTACCAATAGTACAAAGTTGGTTACAAGACCCAGGCACAGAACCCAAGAATCTACAAAATTGGGATCTAGAAAAGTTCAAGAAGTTTGCCAGGCAATTCCTCTTTGATAAAAAGGGAAGACTGTATAGGTGCATACATGATGAGAAACACCAACTAGTAGTCTCTATTGACAGATGAATATTTATGCTTAAATCAGATCATCATAGGCTTGTGAAGATTGCACTAAGTGGTTTTGGTTCTTCATCATGTGGAGCAATCACATAACTGTAAGACAGAGATTTGGATGTTCACCATACTTCATAGTCACTGGTGCTCACTCTACTCTACCCTTGAATCTAGCAGAGGCAACCTGGTTGGTTGAGTTACCAGAAGGGCCTTTGACAACAGAGGAATTAATTGGATATCATGCAAGAGCATTGGCTAAGCACTATCAGCATGTAGAAGAGATGAGAGAACATATTGGCAAAGACAAGTTACAATGGGCCTTGAAGTTTGCAGAGGAGTATAAGAACTCCATCAAGGACTATAACTTCAAACCGGTAGACTTAGTTTTAGTCAAAAATATAGTCACAGAAAGCTCATTTAGCGCAAAAATGATGCCATGCTTCCATGGTCCAATAGTAGTAGTTACTAAGACTAAAGGTAGTAATTACATTGTTGCAGTGTTAGATAGAAGGTTTGGCAAGCCAGAGTTGCAGCATTCAGAGTAGTACCCTACAACACTCATAAAAAGCTAACCTTGCCACAAAGCTTGGAGCAGTGGGTAGACATTACCCCTGCTAAGCTAAAAGAACTAAGAGAAGAACTGCACAAGCCTACAGAGGACACTGCCAAGGACATCTCTTTTGGATCAGTCAAGCTCCATGAGCCAACTGATCAGGAGTTAGGTCTGCCAACTGAAGCATAGAACTGCTCAGAACCTCAGTGGACTAATCTCTGTTGGAGAAAGACAAATAACAGTTCCAGCTAATAGTATCTAATACTTGTGGTTACAAGCAAGAGGAGATCAGGAAGTACAACTCAAAAAGGAGTATAGGAGGTTGAGAGTTTGAACCCCAAAAGCAGCACCCATGTGCAACTCTAATAAACAGTTTTTAGGCCAAGTCAATAAAAAGGCTAGCATAAACAGACTGAACATTAAGCTAAAGTGTGGAGGCTGAGAGTTTGAACCTCACCAGGAGTGGAAAAAACCCGAAATTGACAAGAACACTAACCTTATGGAAATATGACTGACCATAGGCTAATTCTTTGCACACTTCAAATAGTCTTCAAGGTCATCCCTTTCTGGCTATCATTCTGCCTTCTTCAGAGTGCCATACACCATGATCAGGCTTAGGCTACTGGACATAACACTGCTGGTACTAGAAGATGTTTCTATTGGAAAATGTGTAAAAAAATGTGTCATGCCATTTTCTATGTGCAAATTTCCAACAGAAAGAGGCACTTTAAAGGCTTTTTCTATCAGAAATTAGCACATTAAAAATGGCATGACACATTTCTTTTAAACTTTTTCCAACAGAAACATCTTCCAATGCCAGCAGTGTAATCTCCTTTGAAGTTTCCATCCATCATGAAGAAACAATTGAACTTCCACTGGACCACATCAATCTCTCAATTTGACAGAGATTTGACTCCAGGCTAAGGGTGGGATAGAATATTGCAAGTTCACCAGGGTTCAGCACTATTGATTGCTTTATTTTATTATTGCCAAACCCACTTCAACTTTTTCAGCCACTGCTATAGACAGAAAATTTGCTGTAGTTTGCAGTAAAGGCTATACATCTCACTAGAGGTGGCAATTGGAGAAGTAAATTCTGATACTAGTATGCCAATGCTTTGCACTCTAGATTTGTTAGACAAAAGTTGTTCAAAATTACCATTGTAAAATATGTGCATGTCCAATCAAATGTACTGGAGACCAGCTGCAAGTAAATGGTTTCTTCTATCACAACACCACTTTCAGAATGCTTGCATGCAATGATACTGATGTAATAGACTCCAGTTGTGTGTACAACCTGTCATATTGGATTTTCATTGCAATGAACTTGGTCAATATGCTGATTGAACCCAGCAGCTGCTGCAGAAGGAGGAAGTCCATCAACAGTTGCAGTCTGCAGATCATCCAGTACAATATCTTCCAGTAGCACTTCACAGTAGACATGCTTCATGGACCTAGGAGTTGTATCATCTATAGATTGCATAATGAGAAAGTCCCTCAAGTTGCACTCATCTTGAATTCTCACCTCTCTCAGGTGACTTTACTTAAACAAGCTACCTTGATAGAGTACAGTAGTTTTAATATTGCTAGTAACTCCCTAGTCTTGTTTGGTACTTCATCTTGTATTTTGTATCTTGTCTTGTATTCCTAACTTGCTCCAATCCATCTTGTCCTGTATTGACTTTCCACCATTGTCTCAACTCCTTATCTTATTGTCTCACTTCCTCTTGTCTCTACTTGCTTCAACTTACTCCATGCCCAGTCTCCTTAATTGAGTAGCAGAATGTGAGAAAATTGCAAAGATTGCTGGTCAGGGGGCTACTATGGCTAGCAATATGAACATGCCTCACTATCCAATATGCCATTCAGCAACTATTCCAATAGTTAGTCTGCTATACAAGTACTCACTAGCATGCAGCAACCAGAACATTGAGAAAGTGCATGGATGCTGGGACTTGACCTGGGAGGGAAGCAACAGGTGAAACTGGTAGGCTTCATAGACTCTGATTGGGGCAATTGTTTGGATATGAGAAGAAGTGTTGGAGGATACATATGGTCACTGGGGTCTGGCTTGATATTGTGGTCCACTCAAAATCAATGAACAGTTGCTGCATCCTTGTGTGAGGCAGAGTATATGGCAGCCCTTGAGGCTGCCCAGAAATGCATATGGTTATGGAAAACTTCAATACTAGGAGGACTGTATCACATTACAACATACTCTTCTTTTCCTCTTTTCCTGCAACAATTGCATGCATTGGGCATTCTGTTGGAAATAAAACTGCTGTTACTTGACCAATGTCAGGTCAACACCTAGTTAACATGTAAGTATTTCCTCAGAGACATGTAAATGTGACTAATATTGTACGTACCTAGTTAACATGTAAGTATTCCTAGGTACAGGTAAGTCAGTATAATGTTTGTAAGTATATATGTTTAAGTATGACGCACGTGACTGAGGGTGCTGTAAGTAGCTATGCTATGCGTATAAATAAGTATAGTTGAGGCAAAGCAGAGTCGGAGTGGCCACTGTCAATTACCCTGTTGGTGGCCCTCTTTGTCGTGTTCGCTGTATATCACAATATCACACCGTCACACTTCAACACATCCTTTGTTCTATAACAGCTTGAGACTGAGACATAGAGAGAGCATTTGATGTAAAATCTCATGAAGTAACCTGGCAATTCATCTGGAATTTGGGCCAAGTTGTCGACTGTGAATCTTGGCTACAGAACTCAGACATGCCTTGCATTGCAACGACCCATCCTTACAGGTGTTAACTAACGGCTTCTGGACATCAACGTCGGTTCAGAACAAATCTTTGGGCAGGCCTGTCTTGACTTGACCTTATGTCACCCATCACATTCCTCGGAAGAAAACTGGAAAGCAACGCTCCATCGGTGGGTATACTGGGCTTGCTATAGTATGGATAGCTACATATATTGACTGATAGCTATGGACGCTTTGGTCAGCATGCATCTCACTATAATACAAATGAGGGCAAGTGGGGTAGCATCAAAACTCTATCGAAAAGCTTGCCACCACCGCACTCGAAATATTCATCAAATTCATCAAACTAAAAAGGAAGGTAAAGGAAAGAGATGGGACTGTAAATCAGCGTTAGACAGCCTGGAAGAGACTGACAAAGCTTCAATATATGTATGGGTTTAATCAACATCGTCTTCGTCCCATAGCATGCTCTCTGGGGCTTTCGCTGCCTGATAGTGGAATTGCATCAGATTATGGCTTGATTACGGTAATTGAATGCTCACCTTCAAGACAGAGTTCAAACTATGTTTGAACATGTTGACATCAAAGGCTTCCAAGTTGTCAACGTCACCGACATCCGCCTTGAAGATTGCTGGGGATGTGGGCAAGGTTCCTAAGGTTATCATGAGAATGCGCCGATCTGGCTCTTTCTTTGCGGCAGATCCTCGCTGGTAGATGATCCAAGTTGCAAAACTCAGGTTGTTCTCCCCCCTGATGGTTGATTTTGCATCGGAGTGTATCCTTGCTAGCTTGCCAGGATTATCTTTCGCATCTGTCCATTCCATCTGCATGCTATCAAAGGGTCGTTTCTAAAGAAGGTCAATGTATTTATGAAATGCGTCCTTTGGCTTGCATTTGACAAAATGCTTCGAGTCCGGTCAAAACTATGCGACGTGGTGAGATTGATGAATGATGACATACGCGATCAAGTTCTATAAAACTGCGAAAGTATCGCATTTGTGATGGAATACAGGTGGTGGAGATTGCTCGGGGTGATTGAGGGAGAAAAGGAGGGAGAAAAGAATTATTGCTTCGACTGCTTGACTTCAGGCTTTTTGACTCTCGTCGAGCATGGTACACTTATATGGCAATCGATGTTTTCGAGCGAATTGGCAACAAGTACTGTCTGGAATATTTTAATTTAGACAATAAAAAGACAAGTAATTGATTCGCCCAACAAAGGGAATCATTAGGTTTTGTCCTTATGTGCGACCCACAGCTTATATTGGACAACTAGTTAGGACAGACAAAAGACAAAAACAATGGTATCCAACGAGAACACCCACTATCTCTTTGTCTCACTGGGACAGTTACGCGGCCCACAATATGATATTTATTTCTCAACTGAGAGTAAAAGAGAGGCCGTTGTTGGCGACACCGGGACCCCACAAACAGGCGCTCGAGAAAGAAGATTCGATAGACAAGGCTGTGGGCGCTGAGGACTGCTGAGGATTTGTTTTTCATGACATTGCTTGAATCTATTATGATTCGCCATGGTGATGGTATTTACTACTTCGGTACAAGAGAGCAGAAACAATTACTGACCTTTCGAACAAGAAGTTATTCGGCCTCGGATAAGATAGGAATCTTGAGGTCTAGACGGTTAGCTAAACAAGGACACACGAGAAAGCGAGCGATCCTGTCACCAGACGAGTCGAAAGCTCTCAATTGGTCTAATTCAACACGGATAAGGGTGACTTTTCTTTGGACAACTCGGTCTCTGAAGTTGCGGCATATCTAGGTACAACGAGCTGGGTGATTGTTCCGCCTACTGTTACAATCTGAACTTTTAACCTCAGAATTATCACCTGAGAACATATGTAGCGGATACATTCCTCAGTCAGATATAGTCTCGACTGAGGCCTCCCTGAGAAGATGGTGATGTAAGATAGATTTTAAGGTAGGGTGAGGTACGCGGCACTAAAGCGGCGCCTGTCCTGAGACGTGCGGAGTTTGAAAACTAGTTCGTTGACCTGACGATGAAAGAATGTTTGTTTATTATTCTAAATGCTTCCTCGCCACGTTGTGCGTTTCAGTTGTTATTGCAGTGACTCACTGAGGCAGAGCTTACGTCTGCCGATGCGCAAATTCACCCTCGACTCCACTAGTCCTTGGACACAGTCAGTCATCATTTCTTCCATGGCATTGAACTTGAGCTTCCTAATCCTAACTTTCTCTCTCGCAAGGTGCGAGCCGTACAAGATAGGCAAGCGCCTTCTTATTGCGCTTCCTGCTCGTAATCAGACTATCAAAGTGCAAGTCGTAAGAATGTATCCCCCCACAAACTCCGTAGCTCTCCTTGTGGACAACCTTAGTCCTTCCTCTGACATCCCTCCTCGCGCCATACTGAAGCTGGCTGATCGTCGCTTTGGGCATGCGCGAGAGGAATTTTTAAAGGACCCGGCATGGCCTTGGAGTGTTGATGTCGAACGCGAGTTTCAAGCTGGTCTTCGCGCGTATATACAGACGCATGGTCATCCTCCTGATTTGAGTTTCGACATCAACAAAGGTCATCACGAACCAGAACAGGAGGATGAGGAGGAACCGACGTGGATGCGCGAGCTCCGGCACTGGGATGGCTTCAATTTCGTCCATCAGAAAGAGAAAATGGCGTACTCATACTTAGAAGATGCTCAATCGCGTGGCTATGTCCCCCGGTTGTTTGGTGCAGTCCGCATTGTCATGTCTTCTGAAAAGGTGCATCCTTCAATTGATCACATCGATGGCCTCCTAATGGAATATATCCCCGGTCGAACCATGGGTGAGATCGAACCAGGTGTTGACATCTCCCGCAAGGACGCGGAGGAAATATGTCAGAAAGTCCTAACTCTTGGCCGGTGTTTCCGCCACTATGGTGTTGCCCATAATGATGTACACCTCAACAACATCATACTACGTGCACCATCGAACGATCCGGTTCTTATTGACTGGGGCCGTGCAGACTTTCAGGATGCTCAGGCTCACGTTACTGCCGAGGAATATTGGAATAGTTGGGCCTCTCGTCTAGATTTCGATTTCGATATACGGAAGATACTGCTTGATGGTCGCCGTTGGCGTCGATTTAATACTCCGATATCTAATCAAAGTGAAGAAGAACAGGCAGAGGAGATGGGTTGGAACTTTGTTAATGGTCGTCTGGCTGCTAAGTCTCCCGATGAGCTGGAGGAATTCTATTATCGAGACTATAGTGTACCGGATATGGATTCTGGACAGATGTGGAAGGTCAAGGCAAATATCAAGACCCGCCCTCGTGATGAACCATTTGAACCACTCCCTGAGAAGTAGTCATGGTTGGGACCTTTTGGATCTTACTCGTTCGTCTTTGTTACCAGTATGGTTTCTTGATTAGAGTATATTTGTAATGTGTTTCAAATTTGGCCAGTGTTTTGGGACGGCGCCAGTTCTAATATTGTAAAGCTCTTGTGATGTCTTATTAATCCACTCTTGGCAACATGTTTCACTATTATGTGAGGCCATAGAGGCCTGTTAAATCTACAGCACCTACCTCGAAGGCCTCTGGGAGGTTGGCGGTACTCCCCTCAATCCCAATCGAGGCAGGTTCAGGTGGTTTGCCATGCCATTGGACTATGACCTCTGGGCGTCTGGCAGGTGGAAGTTGGAAGTTAAGCTGCCAAGGAGTTGGCTGTGGAAAGTGTGTTGGAAGCATTCATAGTCCTGATAATTTCTGTTGATCTCTAGTTTTCAATGACATTATACATGACTTTCAAAGGCAAATCTTCTGATTTTTCCATTTCAAAGTTCTGTCATGCACATTCAAATTTGGGGCATGGTGGAGATCTCTGGGAAAACATCTGTTAGAAACGGGTCATGTGATTTCTGTGGAATGTTTCTCCAGAAAAGTCAAAACTAGAAATATTGAAAGGTTGGAATAATGCTTATTGTGTGTGTGTTAAAAAGAAAACCAATCAATGATAGCTGCTTTAATCAAGCCTTGCACTTGGGGGGCGTGGGGGGGTTTGGGGTATGGCCCTTGCATTGGATTGACCATTCAACTCCTAGTACTCAGGCTTGGACAATAGAAGCTTCATAGTGCAGTTGTGCAACAACATGTGGGTGCATTGTGCAAACACCTGAAGCACCATGAGCAACATATAGGCAACAATATGGTTGCAGTGGGGCACATGCAGATTACCACAATATTTGTAGAGCTGTTCCAGCTCATATGGAGTTCTGAAGAAGCTCTGGTGGGCAAACCTATACACCATTGTGCAAGGAATACTGGCCACCTGACCAGAGCTGAGTTCATAGGCTGCCATGCAATTTGCATCAGCCCCAATGAGTACTGTATTTGTCAAGGACAGATAGTAATAACACCATCCAAGTACTCCTCTAAAGCACAAATTTAGCTGCTCAATGTTGAGCAGTCCCCACACTTTCATTCCCAATACATTGGAGATATACCCAAAAAAGTCATTCTGAGCTCTATGTGCTAGGGCCACCACCTCCTTTGCCTTGCTTGCCTTCTTCTTGGCAATCCTTTTATTTTGTTGAATGTGCTGAAAGCACTGTGTGGGTGTTTTGCCCTCTTCTTCTTCTTTCTCTTCTCTTGATTGTGATTCTCCATAGTTGCCATCATCCTCTGTCATTGGCACAGCATGCTGCTTGCCTTTTTCAACAGCAGTTGTGTTGGCCTTGTCAGCTACCAACTCAATCATATTGTGCAGGAGTGTGCAGATCCGTCATCAGTGTGACAAAAGTGCATTGACTTGAAGGAGCTGGAAAGGTAGCAGCCTTTATAAATAGTAGCTGTGCAGGCTTAGCCCCCTCCAGCACATTAGCCAGGCACTCTGCTAGTTCCAACTTTGTAGTATCAAGGGGCAGATTCTGCCCCCAAGGTTGCTTTTGAGGCCTTGAGATGTCTGTGGCATGACTTGACACTGCAAGTCCCCAAGAAACAAGAACCACATTTTTGACAACTAGTACTATTATAGGTGCACAGGGTGCTACTTTTAACATCTCTTCCTCAACAGAAACCTCCACCATCTCTTATCTTGCTGCTTTAGGAACAAGTTGGCAAGGAGCTTTTCTGAGACCACTGGCATTGCCAATGGAAGTACTACTATTGACATGGCTGTAGGCTATGGAGGCTTTGATGCAGCAGCTGAGACTACCATGGGTTCTAGCTAAGGCTGCACAGAGCACTACTGCCTGCACAGCTTCTGTGTTTAGCCCACTTGGGCTCCATACTCAACTACTTGTACAATGGAGCTTTGTGCTTTGCAGCACAGTTGATCTGCTCTAGCACTATAATGCACTGCTTCTTCATCAGCTCAATCTGGTCAAGCAGCCCTTCTATAACCATGATTGCAGAATTGTCTTGCAAGAACATTGCTAGGTGGAAACTAGCTGCCTAGCTGCCTCTAGCTGCTGCAAAAACATCTCAGTTCTTCTTGAGGTCTGCACTTGGGGTGCATATTCTTCCATCATGTTTTGCACCACTGCATGCACATATGTTTGCAATGCCATCTGGGACCAAACTGGTTCTGGCTGCTAATAGTGCTCATGGTCCACTTCCTCCATTTGGATTTGGCACTTATAGCACTCCTCCTTGTCTACATCCATTTGCACATAAAATGGCATCTGATATAGTAGCAGCTCCTTGTGGCCTGAGCAGGTCATGCCCACAATAGGTAGTTGAAACTGTGCAATTCAGAAAATAGTCCAATGAAGTCCATACCAATAGAGTCCCAGAGTTTAACTGGGATTGAAAGCATATGTAGCTTCCCTGCTGGTTTTTGGTTCAAAGCCTCATATGTCAAGCAGAATTGGCTTGTTTCCTTGGCCATTTGCAGCCACCAATACAATTGAATATCTTCTGGTACCCAAAATGCCCTACAATGTGGTGAGCTTGTTCCAAAATTGTCATAATCAATGATCTTTTACAGGAAACACACAGGACTTTTGATCCTGCTCTCATCAAATAGATGAGAATGACAAAGCATGGGTGCTCCTTAGGTTGGTTGAGTATCTCAAGAAACAAGTAATTTATGAGAGTACTTGCTGGATATGTGAGTGCAATTTTGCATCCTCAACCTCAGCAGGTCCAGTACTAGGACCAATTGTTTCTAGTGCTTGTTCTACTGTCAGATTGTTGTTGTTTGGGGACAACACCACTACTGGCTGTTGGGTGGCCAACTCTGCCTCCTCTGCTAGACCTTGTGCTTTGAAGTCTCTGAGTTTGAGTTGTTCCTTGAGCCACTTGCTATGGCAAAGTTTGTGAGCCCTCATAGCTTGTATTTCTATTGCACATTCCACTATTTCTTGATACCTATGCAAGGGCAAGTCAATATGCTTGTCTGCTTAGACAAAGTCATGGACATCATGGATGTCCTCATAAGTATCACTCTTAAAGTATTGAGATAGACAATCTGTAACTTTGTTGAGCTTGCCTTTGACATATGTTATGTTAAACTGGTAGTGCAACATATAGTCAATCCATCATCACTGTTGTGGTGACAAATGCACCTGAGTTTTGAAAAACTCTAATGCTTCATAATCTATAATGATATGGATCTTGTAACCCATGAGCTTATCCTCCCATTTCAAGAGGGCTTCTAGACTAGCAAGTGTTTCTGACTGGTGAACTGCATAGTTCTGTTGTGCAGTTGTGAATTTGCATGACATATAACTTGCAGGTTTGCAGGTTTGCCATGTCTTTCCTTGGCTAAACATGGCCTCTCTGTCCATCTTCAATGTGTTGCAAATGGGCCAAATAGGCTCATCAAGACCAGGTTGATTGGTTGAATAATTGGCATTTTTGTGCAGATTTGCTTGATCATCTTGAAGCATTGCTAATGCAGCAGTTGCTATTGGAGGGTGTGCTATTACTAATATTTAACTAATTAGGCCCTAGTATGTAATGGAGTATGACTAACAATAATTGATGCTGAGTAAGATCCATGCATATGACTCATCAAAGCTGACTACTAGAAGATGAAAGGAGATAGAGTGAGCCAAGCAGTCATTCAGAAGTGCTAGAAGTGACTTGCAAGCAATTCTGATGACTGAGCAAGGTAACAAGGTAGTAGCCTCAATGGTGATGCACAAATGGGCTGGGTTGTGGGAGAAGTATATCATCAACCTTTTGCTGACAAAATATCTGAACCATCAAACATCAGGTTCAATGGTATATTGCTGAAAGCAGGAAGCATACAGTGGTTGAGGGAATTGATGGTATCAAGGCCTTCATTGAGGCTGAGAATGGAGGACACTGGGGATGCACACTTACATGTGCTCAGAGAACAATTCAAACCTAAAGTTTAATTGTGCCCAAAGCATGTAGACAAAAAGAAACAGAAGGCTCAGGGCCTAATGAAAGATAATATTCTGCAATTGCATCAACAGTGGCAGCAAGAATTTGCAGACATTGTCAATGGAACAAAGGAAGAACTTTCCCCATAGAGAGAAGTCACCCATGAGATTAATCTCATAGACAAAACTAAGCAGTACAAGTACCATTTATAGTGGCTCAAGAAACTGTTCCAATGTTTTATACTTTTTAAAAGATGACATTGGCATGAAGGATTGGAAGTATTTAATATTCTAGTTTAATCATGTGAAGTACTATGGCATTGTAGCTACAAATTGCATCTTAACAAATCAAAACTGATGGAGTAATGGCCATTTTAGAATTTTCACTCATTGGGACAGTTTTCTGAGCATCATCAACTAAGTTGCATATGGGTATATCAACAGAGTCATGTGACAATGTTTGGTTATACTTGGGAGTGGTTCAAGTTGGTTGAACCAATCTTGACCTTCAGCCACCATCATAAAAGCTACCTCTCCTGCACAATGCTCTACTGTTGCTTCTTTCTTTGCTCAAGAGTATCTTCTGCATCAAATTGAGGCTAAAACTGGTCTAGGGAAGTCTACTATTGGGAGGATTCACTTCAGGAAATCCCCAGAGTTTCTTGAGAAAAAGCTGTTAGAAACATGTTATGTAATTATAACCAGTTTTTTTCTAGTTTTCC
>JAGGAP010000817.1:0-11777 GCA_017657235.1 Termitomyces sp. T73sscA
AGCCAGCTAGAAACAGACACAAAGACAATAAGTATGAATTGTCTGAAGTAATGACTGTTGTAGCTACTCTTATTGATAGTGCTTTTGAAAGAAGCTTTAAAAATAGACAAGTAGAGAGAGAAGAGGGTAGTCAGAGACAAGTAAAGAGTGAGGAATCAGAGGAGAAAATGGCACATCTACTTAACACTATTGTGACTATGGAGAAACAAGCAGGTAGCATCCAAAATGCTATGTGTAGATCAGAAAAGACTTAAGTCTACAGGAATATGTAAGTATCCATAAGTCTGTACATAAGTGGTAAGTAAATGTACCCTCAGACATTATAACACAATGTGTAATATAACTGAGGTATGTTGTGTTATTTTTAGCTTATATAGTTGGGAAAATCAAGTTTTGGAAATAAAGAAGAACAAACAAAAAACACTGCAAGCAGTGGTAGCACATCACAGTGAGCAAGTGGAGTGGTAAAAGAAATAATATAAAAGTAAGATAGAAAGAAATACCACAATTGCCATAGTCTAGGATCATAGTTCAACACTTCCCCTGATCCCTAGACTGCATCAGTTTTGAAGTCCCATGAAGTCAACCAGGTATTTGTGGGTTGCCCATGCAAGAGGCTTGGTGAACAAGTTGGCAATGTTCTCACATGATGGTATTGGTATAATATTGATGTTGCCTTTGTTAACTCATTTCTGGATATAGTGGTGCCAGATATCAATATGTTTTGCTTGCAAGTGTCTTTTTGTTGATTTAGCCAGTGCAATAGACAAACAGTTGTTGGTGTAAAGCATGGCTAGAAGTGGTTGTTTCAAGTCAATCTCCATTAAGAAATTGTACATCTATAGCACTTGTTGTGCTCCCCTAGTTAGAGCTATATACTCAGCTTCAGTAGTGCTGAGAGAAACTGTTTGTTGGCATTTCAAACTCCATGAGACAGCACCACCAGCCATCATGAAGACATAGCCTGAGGTGGATCTCCTAGTATCTAGATCTCCTCCATAATCTGTATCAACATATCCAGCAGGCTGGATAGCACCCCCAAATCTCCTTGAGTAGGTAAGCTTATAATCCAAAGTACCCTTCACATACCTGAGCACATGGAGCATAGTGTTCCAGTGCATAGGGCCGGGATTGGATTGAAAGCATGCCAATAGTCCTACTGCAAACAACAGATTGAGATGCATGGCTACCTGGGCCCACATCAATAAGCCAAGGACTTCTCTGTGTTGGTCATGAATTTCTGGTTCTTCATAGATTTTGATCCCATGTCTTCAGTGAGTTGCTCACTGCTATGTAAGGGCATATAGTGCGGATTACAGTTAGCCATCCCAAACCTTTCCAATACTTGTGTTAAATATGCTTTTTGAGACAGAGTGATTGTGCCAGCTGTTACATTTCGGTCTATAGCCATGCCTAAAATGAATGACAGTTCCTTAAGGTCCTTAATTTCATAGATACTTGCTAGTTCTTCCTTTGCCCATTCTGAACCCTCTTTTTTAGTTGCCATCTCAAATACATCATTATTGAGAGTGTTTGTAATTGCATGTTTACCTCCAGTGTTTCTAGTCTGCATGCATGGATCTGCCCTAAATGTGTAGTATTCTAGTTCCTTGTAAGCCTTGTCAAGGGTTCAGAACCAGTCTTAACCTCCTTGCATGAGTCTATATAGCATTTTCTGGAGCTTTATCTTCTTCCTCTCCTCTCCAAAAAAATCCAGTGGCACGTCCATATAAACTTGGAACTCAGAAATACTGTTTAGATAGGCAGAAACAAAGTCCACTTGCCAGATATCTAAGTCCAGCATAGCGGCAACAGCTACTGTGATTCTGAGGGACTCCAGGCAGACCACTGCGGCATACATCTTATTATAGTCCTTTTCCAGCACCTGTGAGTAACTTTTAGCCACTAACCTAGCTTTTCTTTGTATGATCTCTTTGTTGGTATTGTATTTATTCACAAATACCCACCAGCAACCAATGATCTTCTTGCCAGCAGGCACCTCTGTCTCTGGTATGAGTGTCCACACCTTTTGTTCTTCCATTATGCAAAGCTCCTCTTGTATCACAGGTACTCACAAGTCTGGGCATAACATTGCCTTGGCGTAAGTCCTTGGAATGTGTGAGTTGTTAGGCACCTCAATATTTGCTAGGAGAGCTAAGTATGCATACAAGTTGCTAGCTACAAATAAGGTCAGTGTTTTTGCTGCAAGTCAGCTTGAGCATCAATGAGTAATTGTAGTGGTAGTGGGTGGTGGGGTTTGTAGTGTGGTATTGGTGTGGGGTCTAGGCATGTTGTTGGTGCCTAAGTTAGGGTCAATTATTTGGGACTGTAGTTCATAGATTGGCGCACTCCCTCCAATACAGAGAGCAATGGGTTGTCTAAGTGTAAGAATGCCAGGGGCTGGTGTGGTTGTCAGGTCTTGTGTGTCCAAAGTGAGTAATCTCCTCTCCTCCTAATATTGTGCTAATATTGTAAGTAATCTATGCCCAATTTCTTCATTGAAGATTACATCCTGAGAGGTGGTAATTGTCCTTGAGGCACAGTCATAGAATTAGTATCCCTCCAGTTGGCTAGATGGAAGTAAGTTCCTTGTGTGTATTTGTGTAGCCACGGCCTTGGTCCAGAGTTCTTTTAGCAACCCGCTGTCAGCCAGCATGCATCACACACCTTCAAAATTTGGACTCTTGTCAGAAAGGGGTTAGTCAACAAAATAATTGTAAAGGGAAACCTAGAAGTAAAAGACTTATATAAAGACTGCATCTACAGTAAACATACAGCCAGGCCTTACAATGGTGAAAGAAAAGTAAAAAAAAAAGCCAAACAAGTGCGCCTATGTAGATTTGTAGGGCTCTGCCTTGACAAAATCTCTGGAAGGGGCAGTATTTCTGATGGTACTTGCAGATGGCTGTATAACCAGACTCACTGGATACTTTCTCACAAGAAAAGATGCCACAACTACACTCACAGCATTTGCAGCCTACTACGCTGAGTCAGAATGCTAAACCAGCCACAAATTACTGATGGTTTGGATAGATGCAGGGAGGGAGTGGTTAAATAAGCAATGGGAAGAGTACTGTACAAAACATGGGATCAAAATCAAACTGGTAGTACTCTATGCCCACTCCCAAAATGGATTCATTGAATGTGCAATTAGAACAATCAGCATCAATGCTGGCATGTTCAAACCATCTATGCCATCCATCTAAGTCTACTGGTTGATTACTGGCTTAGCCAACATGGCTCTTGGTGTGACAGGATCATCCAGAGTATCCAGTAGGTACATGCTGTTTGAGCCCTTGCTGGTGAGGATTTCTGATTGCATCCCTAAAGACTACCTTCTCCTTTTCAAAGATGATGAGAAGCCTGCCTGATCAAACTTTCCTATTGAAACAAGGTTTGCAGCCAAATCTGGAGTATGCAGTGCATTTTTGAATATCATCTCAACCTTGCCCTGTCTTGTGGTGATCTCCTTTTTAATAAAAACCCTAACCCTAAGCATTTCACCACACCAGAGACTAGTAAAATTGCATGACACACAGGCTGAAATGTATTTTGGTTGGTCAAAAGATGAAAATCCAGAAGCCCTATCTACTCCACTTATGTCAATGCTACTAGAGACTCAAGAAATGTCATGTTAGACCATATTCAACAGGGAGAGTCAGACAGGCTGGGGGAGCTGGAAAAGGGCTTCAACAAAATGGCTGAACTTGTCAATGTATTGATGAATACAAGAAAAACAGCCAAAGCTAGTGAAGTGCAGCAGCACAACTCTCAGGATTTTTAGATGGCTCAGTGAAGGCAGTGAGGAAAGAGACAGCTCAACTAGGAGTATCCTCACCACCAGAGAGACTCCCTGAAACCCCTTGGAAAGAAAAGCTGACACCTTCTAAAGCAGCACCAAAACTGGACTTACCTTTTGAACAGGTGCTAGCTCTCAATGAAGATCACATAGTACTAGTGCAGGCCACTGAGAAGAGTGTCTTTCAAGAGACAAACAAGGAGTTGGATAGGATAATTGAGAAGTTATGGGAGACACCTGTGCATCTCAACTAGAGAACTACTGACAGCCCCTGGTTTAAGAAAAGCCATGGTACAAAAGTTGGTAACTACCTAGGCCCAAGGAATGTTCCAAGGACAGCTACTCAGCATATGATAGCAGTGGAGAAGGAACCCAACAAGGTAGACATTGGTGATCTACCTGGAGCAACATACTTCATTGCAGATGGGACACAAGCAGGTTTGTCTACTAGAGCAGTTGTGCACCAAGATTGTGTTGCCACTTACTTGGAAAAGATTCCTCTAGGAGAAAAGCCAATAGTGGTGTATGTGGCTAGGGAACTACAAGTACTATGCTTGTTAAACCCTATAATCAATAGGAAAGACAGGGTAGAAACAATCTTGGACAGTGGATCTCAAATAGTCTGCATGGCATTGAGAGAAGCTTTGAAACTAGGATTGACTTGGGAACCAGACATACACTTATACATGGAGAGTGCTAACCAACAAGTAAATGAGTCTGTTGGTTTAGCAAGGAATGTACCATTCACCTTTGCTGCAGGCTTTACTGTCTATTTTCAAGTACACATTTTTGACAAGCCAGCATACACTGTCTTGTTTGGATGTCCATTTAACACTTTGACTGAGAGCACTATTCAAAACTTGCCAGATGAAAGTGCCATCATTACTATTAGAGACCTAAACACAGGTTATTGGGCAGCTCTATCCACTATTGAAAGAGGGAACATGCTTCAAGATAATGGGGGCTGTTGAAGGAGAACAAAAATTTTGAGTCTTGATGAACTGGTCACCAACCAAGGAGAGATTGCAGTGAGTCTTGCTGAGACTCAAGATGAAAAGATAGTGGTCACTGGATACTCTATAGAACAGAGTAAATTCAGTAAGGAGGATTTGAGAAATGTCTACTTGCAAGCATTTGCAGCTGGCAAGAGATGTGAGGAGAAAGATCAAAAGACATTGTCAGCATATCTGAATGGTGAACTACTTCAAACACCTGACACTCTTAAAGAGATCTTGGTATAGCAGAAAGAAACCCTAAGGTCAAAAGCAGGTGGAGGGGAGACCACCCAAGTGTTTTCAAAGAAATACAAGCCTGTAGCCAGAAAGGTTAAACCTGTATTAGGGACCTCCCCTGAAGAGTTTAGAATTGAAAGGCACATTATTGGAAATCCACTAGCTAACATGCCTAAGTTGGATCCCAGGCCTCCAGATTTTGAACCTACAGGAAGATACACTGCTGAATACAAAGAAATCATTGACCAAGTACATGGTAATGGTTTCTTATGGCCAGAAGAGATGAAGGCTGTACATCATTTGATGATGTTACAGAATGAGGCTTTTGCTTGAGATGATTCTCAGAGAGGCAGGCTGAAGGAAGAATTCTTTCCTCCAGTAATAATGCCAGTAGTACCTTATACTCCTTGGGTGTTGAAAAACATTCCAATACCTCCAGGTCCTCATGACAAAATTTGTAAAATGATTAAGCAGAAGATTGAGGCAGGGGTCTATGAGCCATCCAACTCTTCATACAGGTCACAATGGTTCACTGTATTAAAGAAGGATGGGGAAAGTTTAAGGATTGTCCACAGTTTGGAGCCACTCAACAAAGTAACTGTTGCACATTCAGGGTTGCCACCAGCAACTGAGGAATTAGCCAGCCACTTTGCAGGCAGAGCTTGTGAAGGAATCTTTGACCTGTATATTGGATGCAATGAAAGATTGTTGGATGTATGCTCAAGGGGTTATACCATCTTTCAGACACCTTTTGATGTGTTGAGACTGGTTACTCTCCAAATGGGCTGGACAAACTCAGTACCAATCTTCTATGATGACATTACTTTCATCTTAAAAGATGAGATCCCCCATGTAACTTGGCCATATATTGATGATGTACCAATTAGGGGACCTGCTACTAGGTATGAGTTGTCAGATGGTGATTTTGAAGTTATACCAGAAAACCCTGGCATTAGGCAATTTGTATGGGAACATTTACATAATGTAAATAGAGTACTCCAAAGGATCAAATATGCCGGAGGAACTTTCTCTGGAAAGAAGTCAGTAGTGTGTGCAGATGAAATTGTAGTGGTTAGTCACCAGTGCTTTTATGAAGGACAAAAACTAGAGACCAAGCACTTAGCTGTTATTATGAGTTGGAGTAACTGTAAGGTCTTGTCAGAAGTCAGGTTGTTCTTGGGAATTTGCAGCACATTTAGATCTTTTATTAAGAATTATGCTAAAGTGGCCAGTCCTGTCAACAAACTAATACAATCCAAGGAGCCTTTTGTATGGAGAGATGAACAAAAGGAAGCAGTTGCCAAAATGAAGGAGTTATTGGCAGAGAGTGCTCCTCTTAAACCCATTGACTATGAGTCTCCAGGAGCAGTAGTATTGTCAGTTGATACTTCTTGGATAGAGTAGGTTTTGGAATATTCCAAGAGGATTCAATAAACCCTAAGAAGCACACTTGTGCTAAGCTAGGATCTATTACTCTGAATAAGAGAGGCAAGATTCTCACAGCCAAAGAGAGAGCTATGTGGACTGATGAGACAAGTATTGATTGGTAGGATGTAGGAAACTTGTAGTGGAGACAGATGCCAAATACTAGAAGGAGATGCTAAGCAACCCAGGAGTAGGCCCCAATGCCACCATTATAAGATGGATTGAGGATGTGTTACTCTATCACTTCACTTTAAAGCATGTGCCAGGAAAAACTTTCAGTGTAGATGATCTATCCAAGCATCCCAAGTATCCAGGAGGGAATATCCACCAGTTGACTCAGAATCAATGGATGAGCCCAAGTCCATGTTGTTTGAATATTCAGACAAGAACAATCAGGTGCCAGGTTGGGAGAAATGGGAGCCTTGCAGCTGGAGGAGTTTGCTGAAGAAATCAATACAAGGGGAGGCTATCTACAGTTGGTGGCTACCACAGTATCAGACTTTGACAAAGAACTCAACCATGCAAAGACCCAAGAAGAAGACCATTAGGAACTCCTCCACTGATAGCAATATAGACCCAATAGCTGTATTAGCTTTATCTAGGCCATTGCTACCAGAAAATTCTAAGGAAAATGAAGAAGAGGACATTCAAACTTATTTGGACCACCAGAAAGGTAGTGAAGGTGAAGACTGGGATAATCTATTGCCACTTGTCAAAAGATGGTTACAAGACCCAGGAACAGAACCTCAAAACCTAAAAGTATGGGACATAGAAAAGTTCAAGAAATTTGCTAGACAGTTCTTCTTTGATCAGCAAGGTAGAGTGTAGTGGTATGTTGGGACTTGCCACAAGTGTCAAATTTATCAAAAGACAGTAGTCAACAGAGAACCAACTGTAACTTACACTCTATCTATATTCCAGACAATCCACATTGACACCATGCATATTACACCAGCCTCTAATGACTGCATACATAGTCTATAGATGGTGTGCCTTGTCATCTTGAATGGAAGGCAGGCATTGAGGAAAGAAAACCATAAAACTATTGGTCAATGGTTGTTTGAGGATGTAATATGTCACTGGGGCTGTATTTCAAAAATTATCACAGATAATGCTGGACAGTTTAAACAGGTTACAGCCTGGTTAGAAAAAAACCAACATGTAGAAGAGATGAGGGAGCATGTTGGAAAAGACAAACTTCAATAGGCTTTGAAATTTGCAGAGGAACATAAACATTCCATTAAAGACTACAATTTCAAGCCTTTGAACTTAGTCTTGGTTAAAAACATAGTTACAAAAAGCTCATTCAGCACAAAAATGTTACTCCAAATCCATAGTTCTATGGTAATAATTGCTAAGACCAGAGGAGGTAACTACATTGTAGCAGAGCTGGATGGGTCAGTTTGGCAAACATGGGTAGCTGCATTTTGTTTTGAGTAGTTCTTTATAAAGCTTGTAAAAAGCTAAAGTTGTCAGAAAGCCTTGAGCAATGGGTAGATATTACTCTGACTAAGCTGAACAAGAACTACGGAAACCAACAAGGATATTGAGAAAGATATTACATTTGAGTCTATATAGTTGCATGAACCAACAGATTTAGAATTGGAACTATCAACCAATAATACCAAAAATTGAAAGTGACTAAGTTAAAACTTAAAAATCAAAAAGTAAAAACTTAGTATCACACAATTTTAGAACAAAGAACATTATATTTGGAGGCACAACAAGTAGAAAAGGGAGAACTATAAGATATATAAACATTTATGCCTCAAGGAGGCAAAGGCAGAGCTGGTGGTTACAATGCTTCTATTGCTGGAAGCTCCACAGGGTTTTTGGGTTCAACCTCAGGAGAATCTGTGAATTCAACATCTGAATTGTCAGGGACCAATTGAGTAACTAGGTCAATAAAAGACAAAAGAAATAAGTAGAGGAAAGAAAGGATACATGCCTCAAAAGGAATGTTGAGTGCATTGAGGAGAGACCTAGCATAGTCAGCATCAGATGGGCTTGGTGCTTTGTCAAGATTGGTGCAACAGTCCTTGATGAGGAGATAGGTCTGCAGAGAAAAGTCAACCTAGTACAGTTGCTGAGTTGCAGTGAGCTCAACCACATCACAATGTTTTTGAAGGACATCACAGGGTACTGTAGGATTGTTGGCCAATTTTGAAGTGTTAAGGGCCAAATTGACCTAAGCAAGCAAGGCTAATGCCATCTTACTGCCAGGTTTATAGGAAGCTGAGAGAAGTAAAAATAAAAAATGTAAAAAACAGAAAAACAGGAGAAAAAACACACCAAACACTGGAGTGACTTGAGGTTTTTTTGCATGGGGCTTGGGCTTGGGATCAGCCTGCAACAGAAGTGAGATTGAGAGGGTATCAATATAATGCACAAGTAAAGCAAGGGAAGAAGCTTGAAAAAGAAAACTCACATAAGCCTTGCATTTTGGACCAAGAGCAGAGGATGCACTGATCATGTCAACATCCTGTGCAGCAATACAATGACACTAGAGATAGTGAGAAGTATGAATAGAAAATGGAAAAGAAAAAAAAAGCATACCTCTTCCTCAGCCTTTTGATGGGCTTTGCAGTGATTGTCCTCAATTTGGATAATGGCATCAGCAAAAGTGAAGAACGCCTTGATGTCAGGGGAGTTCTTGGCAGTGGCACAGTTGAGGAGTTGCATGGTAGAGGTTAGTTTGTTGCCCAGACCCTTCTGATTGGCAATGCAACCAAAATTGGTCTAGTCAGCAGAACACTGAAAAAACTGAAACAGGAAAGAAAAGAAAGATAGAAAGAACATACTCAACCAATCACACCCAAGTATCTTACACAATCTGCAGGGGTACCAGGGAAAGCACAAGCAGTGTTGCAGAAACCAAAGATAGCCTGCGCAAATGAAGAAAATTGCACAACTGCAATGATAGTCTGGTTTGCATTATGCTTTATGGCCTGCTTTATAAGGGCATAAGAGTTGATGGGAGGAGTCAATGGTTTTGGAGGGGGCCCAGTATAGATGAGGGAGGAGCTCAAGCAGTGCAACTGTTAGGCATACAACAGAGTGCAGTAGAAGTCAGAGTAGAGTTCTTCATGAGAACAAAGAATAGCAAAAAGAGAGGGAAAAAGAAACAGACTTAAAAAGGGGTGATTGGAAAATAAAGACAAGAGAAAAATTTTATTTTTTCTAAAATACAACTGAAAAGAAAAACATTCTTAAAAAGTCTTTCCAAGAATTGAAAAAATGAAGCACACCTTACTACAAGATATGGCTTGGCAATAGAGTCATTGTGGCAAAGTGCAAGTGGTGGCCAAATAGGTGAGTAACAATTGGATGAACTAGTGGTTGGAGAAAAAAATAGCGGTTAGGCAAAAACTGAGCCTAAGGACAATGGCACATACAGAAGCATTGAGACTGACTGGAGACAGTCAGTAGTAAGTGTGGGAGAGGTGATATGGCAGTTGTTCAAATATAACAAAGGGCTGAAAACTGTAAGCTGTAAGATGTTGAAAACCGTAGACACGGACATACCTTGTCAAAGATCCAGTGAGCCCACACCAACAATGGAGCACCACATTGACAAAACAATAGAAACATCAAAAGTCAGTCCTGATGGTAAGGGCAAAGTGCTGGGTGATGAGATCAATGATCCATCACGCCATCATGGTCCCAACGGTTTCCGGACAGGTGGCTGTGTCCGCCATCATGGATCATTGATCACCTGATGAGGCAACAATCATGACCAAAGAAACTCTTTTCTTGACCACTACTGCTACCTGTGCCCACCCACAGCCTCTGTGCCCCCTCACTAGCATGTGCACAACTTAAGGAAGCCATGGAGGGAACAAAGGCCCAGAAGGAAGGAAAGGACAACCAGGATGGGACCGGAGAAATAGGTTTAGCCAGGCTAAACCATTTCTCTGGCAAGGCCTGGACACGCCAAGATGGTATCAGCGCTTCAGGTACGTGTTGGAACGAGGCAATAACGCGTGCTGGTCCGTGCGCATCAAGGGAAGGATTTGGGCAAGCAAGCTGATTGCCACGGCACGGGATCCCCAGGGAGCGGATTACTTAGGCCTGAGAGCACTAGCTTGACTTCTCTGGTTTTGATTTAATATATCATTTGAACCAAATTTCGAGTCTGATCATTAAGTCTACTTGAATTAAATCAATAAAATATACTCTGCTGTATTTTGAAGTGTGCAATTAGTGTAACAAAAGCTCCACAAACTTCCAAATTACAATATATAAGTTTGGCTAAATTCCATGGAGTCAAATTTTATCTATTTCTAATACTACATTACGCATCAATACATACATAGGATTCACCATGCGAGGAGAAAGAACAAGTCGTAATAAGCACCTCAAATTCAGTCATGGCCTTGGCATATTCTTTCTTGATTCTTGTGAATCAGGGCAAAGAATGCAAACAATCCTCCTATGAACTGGCCACGACGAGCCTGGGTTGACTGGATTTCCTCAAGCGTTGCCTTGTGTCTATGTAATGTTTAGCCAAAGCATAGATTGAATGGAATGAAACGGACGCCGATTCAACCTGTGTTGTCAATTTGATTCGAGGTTCCTGAGTGATATCCTTGCCATTAACTATAATCGGGGGGATGTTATTAATATGATTTAACATCTGATTTCTAGCCCGATTGGCCCGGTTCTCAGGCGATATTTGCTGGAACAAGGAGGACATGTATGAGTAGATGAGTAGGTAAGAGTGAAGTCCATTTGATCACTCCGTAGGACCTTTTAAGTGGCAGAGGACCAGAGGAGAAACCAAGATCTGAGATGAAGCATTATCACAAGAGGGAATCTTCAGGGATCCTAATGATTTGGAGGCCATGTTTCAGAAGCGACGAATCCGGACGACAAGCTTGAGAGATCTCTGATAAGTATGTACACGTTACAATCATCGTACGTTAATTTATCGCAACTATCGATGAATCTCGTGGTCATGTGACCGTTACTTGTGCCAGCGAGACATTACTGAGTTATCACTCGGCCTCTTCTATGTCCGGTTTACTGCATGATACCAAAAAGAACTACCTTGATGAAATTCGAGGAGGAAAATACACAGCTAGTGAACATGTATGGGTCTCTTACTACCCATTTCTCCTGTCTCGAGGATATAAATTACGTTGTCGATACGCTCCAGATTGGCAACCCTCCTGGAAAAATTCTACTATCTCTACGCTTGAACTATTTAGCCACGATGATGCACTTACGCCAGTGGTAAATATCCTTTTCGAGACATTGAATCGACCTCATTTTCAATCGACAGAAAAGCGCAGAGATAATGGACGCAGTACGCATAGCTG
>JAGGAP010000818.1:0-11769 GCA_017657235.1 Termitomyces sp. T73sscA
GAGGTTGAGACATGTCGCGCGGCGCGGAGGTCTTGTACCAGAACGCAGAGACATGCGGTGGCGGGGCGGTAAGGAGGAAGCGGGAGCGGGGCGGCAGGGCGTGGTGGTGCATGATCATGATGCGTGATGCGCGATGGGGGTCTCAGCATGGGCCGGGGATAGCGGGTGGTGCCAGCACGGGTGTGGCGGTCACGGTGGTGATGGCCCGGGGGATGCCGCAAGTGGCGGTGACGGGCGGTGATGGCCGGAGATGCTGTGAGTGGCGGTGGCTGGTGGCGGTGACGGGCGCTGATGGGCGGTGATGGCCGGGGGCTGCCGAGGGGGTTGGCGGGGTAGCGGTCCGAGCCTAGGGTGGTCGTGGGGGTTGTTTTGGGAAAGGGTTGGAGTCCTGGGGCCGGGGCTGAGTTCTGGGGCTCTGTAGCGGGTCGTGACACACTCCTCCTCATTGCAATAACAAACA
The DNA here is from genome assembly GCA_017657235.1 of Termitomyces sp. T73sscA. NCBI lineage: Eukaryota > Fungi > Basidiomycota > Agaricomycetes > Agaricales > Lyophyllaceae > Termitomyces > Termitomyces sp. T73sscA. Next base: position 461 of record JAGGAP010000818.1, read on the forward strand.
CTCCTCCTTGCATGGAATTGTGGCCTCATTGGAGGCTAAAATGGGATCTGAAAGACATGAAGGCAGGGGTAGCAAGGGCTTTAGTAAAGATGTCTGCGGTATGCTCCTTTGAACAAACTTGATGGACCATTATTTTGCTTGACTGTACTTGCTTGCATAGGAAATGGTATTTTATGTCCACATGTTTTATTTGTGCGTGTAGAAGGGAGTCCTCAGAGAGAGCAATTGCAGAGTCATTGTGGCAGAACATCTCTGTGGGTTGTTAAGTTACATTGTATCTAATGTCTTTTAGGAGGGTGCAAAGCCATATGCACTCTTGTGCACATTCAAATGTGGCCATGTATTCAGCCTTGCAAGAGGAGGTGGTGACTGTGTGCTGTTTCCAAACAGCCTATGATATGGCACCCATGCCAAGACTCCAAACGTAACCTCCAATGCTCCTCCTCATGTCTGGACAGCTAGCCCAGTCTGAGTTGGTGAACTCTGTGAGTTCAAGCTAGTTTTGCTGTCCTCCAAAGTGTAATTGCAGGTTGCGAGTTCCATTTAGGTACACGACAAGGTGTATGGCAGCATTCCAATGCAGTGTGCTGTATGAGTCTAGGTACTAAGTTAATTGCTGGACTCCGAATGCAATGTCTGGGCATGTCAATATTGCTAAGTAGAGGAGACAGCCAACCAGTTGTTGGTAGGAAGTGTGATTGAGGATGCATTGCTCCTCCTGACAAAGAGTCTTGCAATCAATGCATCTTAGCTTAGATCCATAGATAGGGATAGCAGTGTGGCATTCTTTTGGCCAAACTGATTGATGATTTTGTTGATTAGCATGGTTTGTGACAAATTTACTGACCAATTCTGGTGGTCCCATTCTACTGCAATGCCTACAACAGAACAAGGTAAGCCAAGATCAGAGACTGTCCATACTTGGCTCATTAGCTCTTTGAACCAATTCTTTTTCCTTCAACTTGCAATTGACATGAAATTGTTGATGTGTAAGGCTGCAATAACGGTGCTCTGGTCAGTGTCCCTATAATATATGCATGACTTGCACACTAAGCATTGGAACTCCCATGACAACATATTGTCATTCACGGTCTTGTTCTATATCCATCCTGCCTGCTTCATTCCATATAGTCCATGCATCAGCATCCACACCCAGTTCTCCTTCCTTTTCTCCTCAAAGCCTTCTGGCTGTTTCATGAATTGCATTTTGTTGTTGGGGAGGACTCCATACAGGAAAGCTGTCTTAACATTGATTTGCATGGTGTCTCATCTCTTCATCACTGCCAAATGAAGAAGTATGCACCATGATTCCATGCACACTGTTAGTGAGGCCATTTTTGTTGTAGTCACGTCTGTGGACCTGTTTGTACCCTCAAAAAACCAGCCTGACCTTAAACCTAATTGCTTGACCATGTTCATTGCATTTGATCTTGAATATGGGTTGTCTAGTCCTCACCTTCTGTCCTGTTGGGACTGCAGAACAGGAGACCAGCTTGTACACTCCCATGTCATGCAGGGACTTCAGTTTGTTATGGTATGCCTGCTCTCAGTTAGCCGAGTTGCCTAACTGCTTTGCTTCCACCCAAGTTTGAGGCTTGTTGCTGAGCGTTGCAGGGTAGCATGTCAGGTCCATGATTGAGGTAAGTAGGTGCTTAAGATCTTTGATTGAAGCTACATTGACAAGGTCTAGTGAGTCCATGCTTTGATCATAGCCAATCTCTGCTTGGTTGGCTATCTCCGCATTCTAGTGATTTACTTCTAGTCACCATGCTTGTGTATGTTCTCCTGCCTCAATCAATTCCTGCACCGCTCTCTACACTTGTAGCATAGGGGGGTTATCTGCATTAGCCTTTTCTGTCAATATTGAGATGCAATTGGACCGTTGTAACTGCAAAACTGGGGCAACATTTGATTCAGCAAGGTTTGGTTCTTCTGGCATGACAGGGTTTTGCTGGTGAGGATTGACATTTGGATTGGTAGAATTGTTGTTGAACAAGATAGGCATGGAGTCATTGTGATCTGGAGGAGGTATGAAAGGTTTGTGTTAGCCTTTGTGGCTTTCACAGAACTTTACGTGGTAGGTTTCATAGATCCTCCCAGTCCTCTTTTCATAACAGCAGTAGGCTTTTGGATTTTGTGTGTACCCAATCAAGATGCATTCTATTGAGCATGCATATATCTTTGAGTTGTATTCTGCTAGAATTAGCACAAATGCTTTACATTTTATCTTGCATAGATATGAGTAATCTGGGCATTGTCCCATCCATGCCTTGTGGAAAGTGATGCCTTTCAGGGACTTGGTGAGTGTTTGTTTGTGTAGATGTGATGCAATCAGGTAAAACTCATCCCAGAGGTTTGGCAGGCACTCTGTTGTGATTTGCATTGCCCTAGCCTTCCCCATGATTGTGTGGTGCATCCGTTCCACTTGCCCAATGTGGGCTGAGGTGTATGCTGCACCAAGTTGTTGCTCAGTCCCCCATGACAATAACTACTTGTTCATTTCATGACTTTGTAGTTCACTATTGTGCCCTGTCCTATAAACACTGAGTCATTGTTGAACTTCATTTTCTTAGGCTACTTGCCATGCTTTCAGGTGAGTCAGCGCTTCCCCTTTATGTTAGAGAGGGATTGATCAGTGCTTGCCAGTAAAGTTGTCAACCACATTCATTATATATCTATTTCCACTTCAGGATGTTACAGCTTGTGGCCCCACTAAATCTACTATACAATCTCCAGCTTCTGCATTGCTCTCCACTCCTCTTTCTAAACTTTAGGCACAGCATTGCAAGTCTGTTTGCCCAAGATGCATAAGTTGCATTTCAGAGTTTTAGAAGAAGCGACAGAGGGCATACCTGGTATGAGGCCAGTCTTTGCCATGTCCACAATAGTCTAAGAGTTGGCATAACCTAGGCAGTGATGCCAGGTTTCCAGACTAGCAGTCTGCCAGGTGGCATACAAGCAATGTTTGGTGAGAGCTGAATTGAGGATGAGGGAGTAAAGTTGTTGGTTCTGGATGAGCGGTCCTTGGGCTACGACAGTGCACATGGACCTCTGAATTACTTTTACTGACTTATTGTTGAAGAAAGAGTCAAGTCCTGAGCTGGCAAGGCAGCTGACTGAAATAAGTCTGACAGTTGCATTGGAGATGTATAGAGCATTTTTGAGGACAATATTGGTGCCTTTGGCAATGTGGAGGTGGATGTTGCCTATTCCAATTGTGGCAACCAAGGAACCTCCAAGTCCTTTTACAATTTGAGGTTGGATTGGTCTTAGAGACATGAAGTCATCACAGTATAGGGATATGTGGACTGTGGCTCCAGAGTCAACTAGAAATGGGGTTGTCAGTGCAGTGAGTGGCACATGTTTAGGTTGAACTAATGGGTGATATCTCTGAGGCAAGGATGTGGTCTTCTATTTGTGATGACTCTTGGTTCCAATCTATAAATGCCCTGGCTTTGTCAATTGCCATGAAACCTGTGTGTTTCCAGAGTTCAGTAGAGTGGTCTTTCAATAACGCTATTATCTGGGGGGAGCTTATGCTGGTGATGGCTGCAGTGTTGGGAGGTGGAGGCAGTTGACTGAGGTTGGTTGGGTCTACATACCACAACTTTCCATCAATCCTAGTGATGGCTACAAAAGATTTGGCATTGGGGGTATTGTTCAAAGATCCTCCATTTTTAGCCTTGGAGGCTTTCTGGGCAGCTTGAGCATCAGCAATGGATTCTCCTGCCATTTCTCCTCCCTTCTGAACACAGTAAGGTTTTGTGTGTCCATGACACAGTTGTCTATACAAATTGCAGTTTTTACAGCAGGCTGCACCTGGTTCATGTTTGTGTCCAGGTAGATCTGTGCTGCAAGACTTAGCTCCTCCTTTTGCGTTAAGGACCGTAGCATGAGTAGAGTTGGCTTTGGAGTTTAGGATGTTCTGTGCGTTCTCCATAAGGAGGCAGATAGACACAAGGCAAGTTTTTTGTGCTGCTGCTAAGCAGAGTCAAGACTGAATTTTAGAGTGCATCAAACAACGGGTTGTTGAAACTGTTGAGCAGAGCAATACATGTGAAGAGGTCAGCATCTATCTCTCTGATGTCAAAAGCCAACTTGACAATATCAGATATATGACTAGTGGTGGTTGGCAGAGGTTTGGACTAAGAGCAGTAGGTGGAAAGCACCTTTTACAGAAGAGATATCTGCTTGATTGGGCTCTTCTGCTGGGCATGAGCTCTCAGATCCTCAAAGCAATGGTGTGCATCCTTGTCCATGACCAGGTCTTAGTGCTCAATATCATCCAAGGCAGACCACATGAATGTCACTGCAAGGCAATTGTTCATGATCCAATTGGCATCATGGCCATTATTGGTAGTGACAGCCAAGCCATGCTCAATGCCCTACTTAACTAGCATCCACACTCCTTCTACTATCTCCTAGACCAAGTCCATACAGTGGCCAAACACCTCCACATCAAACAAGACCACCTGCTTTGAGGCCCACAATGCTGCTGAGCTCTGCATGAAAAGTCCAACTAGATCAACTGTACCCACAATGTTATCAACCTGCAGTTACAATGGACATCCAGCCACATGAAATTCAAGCCCAACAAATGAGCTGACAAACTTGAAAAACTAGCATCTCAAGGCCCCACTAGCAACATCAAAACTCTACCAGCCCTTTTTCAGCAAACACCACTACTAGTCAGCATCAGCATACCAGGCAGCTGCTACTACTATACAAGAAGTCTGGAAATCTCACTGGAAGCACTTCTCACAGTATGCCGAGAGCCATGCCATTGACCAGTCCCTCCTATCCAAGTCAATCCTCCACCTAATGCAGCTACTCAGCAATCCTCACCCAACTCTGCACCTGCCACATTCCTCTAAATCAATATCTCTTTTGTATCCACTGCTCCAAAATGCTAATATGCCCACACTATGCTCAGGACCTCATTGTCAAGACCATCCAGCACCTCCTCATCAAGTGTGCCCACTGCCAATACAAAAGACACCACTACCTTTGTTGCAAACTATGCCAAAAAGCTAAGTCCTCTCTTCTACAATGCCCTGAAACACCTATTCAGATTTATCTATACCACAAAACACCTCAAACTAAGCAAACCAGCCAACTAAGATTCATCTACTGCCTGACCCTGATCCCTTTCAGACAGTCTGCCTATTCAAGCCTTGAACCCCACTATATTCTTACTGATTATATATCCTAGGCACCAGAGTATCTCTCTCTCCCTCCTCTGTAAGGAGACTCCTTATTTCACTCCTTATTTCTTCTCTATTCCTTCACTCCTTCTATCTTATTGCTTATATTCTTTCAATTCTATTGATTGATACTACTTTCTGCCTCTGAGGTGCTCTGGTTCTCCAGTTATCCTTCAGACAAGTATGGCCCCTTCAACCACTGCCCACAGACAGCTTACATAAACCAGAATTTTCCTTTCTGACTTCCAAAATCTGGAGTTTCCCTGCTTCTCTTATACAATTTCTTATTTAGGTCAATTTTGAAGTTTTTATTGTTTAAGTTAAGGTTACAATTTTCTGTTGTCCTGTACAGTTGTTTTCCATGCTTCTGAGGCTCCAGAAGCATCAGTCCTGGCATAGGAAATCCTCAGCCTTGTTCTCTTTGGATTTCCCTCTGCTAGGTGAGTAGTTATAGATGTTGGTATATACTCTAAAATACTTTGAATCTCTTTTTGCCAGTGAGCTATAGCCTCCAGAGGTCACTCTTACAGATGGCTCTGCATTGTGTGTAAGCTCAATGACATGGTCTCACTGCTTGTGCTCCAGTAGGGAGTCAATTGAAGTCTTAAAAGTTCAGAACCAAACAGAGATCTACCTTGAAAACACATTATACATCCCCACCTCTGCTGTCTGCCTCATCTCCATCTTGGCCCTGACCACTGGAATGTGAGCCCTGATCACATTCAGTCAAACTGGAGTGACAATCCTTGAAGAAGATTCAGGAACTCTTTTAGCTGCAGGACCACTTATCCTAGAATGTCACCTCTACACAATCACATTACAAAAAGCCCTGTTGGAACATGTGATGACTGCTGCACAATGATGGACACCTGGCATTGGCACCTTGGGCATGCCAACTATCAAGTCATTGCTACCATGGCACAAAATGGTCTCTTGCCAGGTATGCTATCTACCTCCCTCCTTGCACAACCAAAATGTGATGTTTGTATCCTTGGAAAACAGACAAAAACATCTGTTCCTAAAGTGCAGGAGGAGGGGCATAGAGCAGTCAAAAAGCTACAAATAGTTTGGATAAACTTGGCAGGGCTTATGAATGTCAAAAGCATCCATTCTTAAAGTGCAGGAGAAGGGGCGCAGGGCAGTCAAGAAGCTACAAATAGTTTGGATAGACTTGGCAGGGCCTATGAATGTGCAATTTTCTACTGGAAACAAATATATTATGGATCTTGTTGATGACTATACAAACATGCCATGGTTGATACTGCTTAAATCAAAGTTGGATGCACTTGCAGTGCTCCAGGCATGGGAGAAGGCATGAGAAATGAAGACTGGGAGAAAAATTGGCATATACTGTACTGGACATGTTAGTGAGCTAAAAAACCATCAAATCAAACAATGGCTTGCATCTATGGAAACAAAATATGAACATAGAGTCCCCTACACATTGCAACACATAGAACGTGTTGAAAGAATGCACCAAACACTACAAGAAAAAGCTCAAACCATGAGACTAGCAGCTAAATGCCCAGAAATGCTATGGAATGAGTTTTATCTGACAGCAACCCATCTGCATGTGAAAATAATAACCAAATTGCTAGATGGTAAAACCCTGTTTGAACTATGGTACAATCACATTCCTGACTACTCCTATATGTGTGAGATTGGTTGCAGGGCATTTATCTTAATACTCAATTGACACAACACAAAACTGCATGCATGAGGGATTGAATGCATTCTTATAGGGTACATGCAGAACTCAAAAGCTTATAGGTGTTACAATTGCAGAACTAAAAGAATTTACAAATTATACCACATATACTTTATAGAATGACATGAGGATCAACATACACCCACAGAACAATCAAACAGACATTCTGATATACCCAAGCAAGCGCCCATACCTACAGCTGCGGGATATAATGAGACTAGCACAATTGAACCAACATCAATCACAGACATCCACAAAACATCATCCACCTCTTTTATTGCTGACAATGATGATGACAATAACCCTCCTCCACCTATGCCAACTACAATGCTGAACAATATAAATAGGCCACCTGTGCATGTCAACAACAATACAATAGTGATCCCATGTTGCTCAGGTCAGATCTGCATATCTACAGCCAGAGCTAATCCTGAACATCCACTAATTACATAAGTTGAACAAGCTGTACAAGAATCACATGCAGGTGGAGACAGGCTGCATGCATCTAGGGTAGAAACATGCAGCGCTTGCTCTGGACCCATGACTGATATGGCTCAATCACGACCTGAAACACTGCAGACAGGAGGAAATGCTACAAATAGGGATGCAAACATGCTTGTGGATGACTTAGCCAACCTAGCATCTGTTGAGAGCATTGAACACTTACTGGCCATAGCAGAATCTCTTGGAGATCCACACACTATTGATTTCAGCAACAAATTGAGAACTTGGGAAGAGGCTAAGTCATCAGCCTATGCTGGACAATAAGAAGCAGGGTACAGAGAAGAACTTAACTCCCTCAAAGAAATGGGCATCTACAAGCTGATTCCATAAGAACATGTTCCACCCAGCCACAAGGTCCAAAAGGGAAGACCAGTCTTCAAAGTGAAGAAGGACAAAAACAGCAAAATAGTCTGCTTCAAAGTCTGGCTCATGTTCAAGGGATTTGAACAGGTATACAGATGCAACTATACAAGAACAACCTCACCTACAGCATGTATGGAATTGTGGCATGTATTACTGCACTTAGCAGCAACCCAAGGGGATGCAACACAGATTGACTTTAAAACAGCATTCCTATATAGCCTGTTGCCTGACAACAAAACTCAGTACATGGAACAATCCAAAGGGTTCAAGCAACCAAGTAAGGAGAAGTGGGTCTGGTGTCTACTTTGTGGCCTCTATAGTATGAAGCAGGCTGGACAAATACAAAACCAAACTCTCAACAACAACATTGTATCTTGGAGATTCACACAATTGTCATGCAAATCATACATATATTACAGAAAGAGTAACACTAAAACCATCATAGCGGCCATCCACATTGACAATTTTCTCTCCATTGCAGCTACCAAGGCAGAGAATGAACAGTTTAAGGACCAGCTCCGCTCTATCTGGACTATATTCAACCTGGGACTCCCTAAATTTGTTGTGGGCATTGCAATGGAGTGGGATGTGAGAGGCGCATTATGAAATTATCTCAGACTGCTCTCATACAGAAGATTGTGAATCAGTGTGGTCAATCTGATGTGGCTTCTCTATCCCTGCTCATAGAACCTGGTTTTAAACTTCAACAATTGGATAGGTCATCTCTTTCTTCTGATGAAGTCACTGCACTCTAGAAAATTCCCTATCAATTCCTCATGGAGTGCCTATTGTATATCGCTATCTCCATCCACCCAGACATCTCTTATGCAGTACAACAACTCACTCAATTTGTTGACTGCTACACCACCATTTACTGGTAAGTGGCCACTAGACTCATCTGTTATCTCAAGGGTACTCAGAATATGAAGCTAGTTCTAGGCAGCACAGGAAGCCCCATCAATCTCACCAGACTCACTGATTTTGACTGGGCCAACTGCCCAGATACACACTGCAGTATTGGAGGCTATGCTTGGAGCTTAGGCTCCAGTGTCATCTCATGGGCTGCATGGAAACAGAAATCTGTTGCTGCATGTTCATGCAAGGCTAAGTATATGGCAGCATTTGAAAGTGCTCAGGAATGCATATAGCTGTGAGCCCTTCTCAAAGGAATTGGTTATGATATCATAGAAAGGCTAACACCTATTTTATGTGACAATAATGTGGCTATTAGAGACCCTACCCTTCACACATGCATTAAGCACATCAACATTAAATACCACTTCCTTTGTGAGCACATACAAGTGAACAAAATTTGCATTCAATACATTAACACCAAGTTCAACGTTGCTGATGTCTTCACCAAGGCACTTGCTGCCCCTCTCTTCTTGTGGCTACAGGCACTCCTTGGCCTCCAGGCTCCATAGAATGCCATGATCCATACGCAAGAAGGAGACATGACACAAAGGCAAATGGTGAGAAGGAGTGTTAGCTATTGAGAAATTGAGGATTTCATTGACCCTTGTGTCCATCTCCTTTATTCCATTGTTTATCTCTCCTTTTCTCCCTTCACTCATATTACGCTGGCCATGATATGGCCTTCCATTGTTACCAATACTATTTATACAGACACCGTACAGCAATACCCTCAGTCAATCATATATTGCACTGAGGGTAAGTCTAACAATATATCTATGCCATACAACACTTACTTACACTACTGTAGACTTATGTTGTATCATCTGTTCAGGTAGCTAAGTTAGTCAATCATATATTGCACTGAGAACTTACATCATATCATTTGTTCAGTTGACCTAGAAATATCTAGTTCTAACAGACTCTACCAGTATACCATGGTCCATTCTGTTGAAAGATAAAAAGGAAGCCTTCTCAGCATTACAAGCCTGGGAGAGGGCCTGAGAGAACAAGACAGGGTTAAAAGTTGGGAAATATTGCACTGGTTTTGATGACAAGTTAAACAGTGCAGAAATAGAAGCATGGCTTGGGTTTTAAGGGATATTGAATGAACACAGCATGCTGCATATGTCAGCACAGATCGGGAAAGTCAAGCGCATGCACAGAACATTGATGAGAAAGGCAAGAACTATAAGAATTAATGCTAAGTGCCTGGACTTCCTCTGGGATGAATTTATATGACAGCCACTCACCTTCACACCAGTCAGTTCAGTATATAGGCTAGAGAAACACTGCTATTGTCCAGCCTGAGAATATTCTATTCACAGGCTGCTTTTATATACTATATTAGTAGCTGTGCTATTACTAATATTATTTACTAATCAGGCCTAGTATATAATGGAGTATGACTAACAATAATCAATGCTGAGTAAGGTCCTATAAGAGCAATCTCTAGAGGCTATGGCTTAGTCACACAGACAAGCAGTACTGTAGTAAATACTCACCTGGCAGAGGGAGATCCAAAGAAAACAAGTCTGGAGACTCCCTAGGCCAGGTGTGACACTTCTGGGGCCTCAGAAGCATAGGAAACAACTATACAGAACAACAGAAAAAGAATAACCCTAACCTAGATAGTGAAAACTTTGAAAATTGCCTAAATAGAAAAATGAACATGATTACACAAGCAGGCAGAAAAGCTCCAATTAAGTAAGCAAGGAAAACTCTGGTTATGTAAGCCCAAAGTTGGTAGTGCGAGAAGAGCCATCTTGTCTGCATCATAACTCAAGAACTAGAGCATCTTGGATGCTGAAAGTGAAATCAATGGATAGGACTGAAGAAAGAGTGTAGATAGAGGTCCTTGGTAGGGGAGAAATAAGAGTGAGGAAAGAGAGAGAAAGGCAAAACTCACAAAATACAAGACAAAATACCAAACAAGGCCAGGGGTTACTATCAATATCAAGACTACTGTACTCTATCAAGGTATTTGGTGGGTGTCAGCACTGGAAGTCTGATCGAGGTGCTGGTGATGTTTGGTCAGGGCATGGGTGCAGAGCTGGGTTCACAGGTGGCTCTAAAGATCCTGCTGAGGTGCTCTAGAGCTTGGAGCTCATAAGTGGGTGCCAGAGATGTGTAGGGGGACCCAGGAAAGAGGTGTGGGTCATTATATCACCCCCCCTTCAGTGTTGAGTCTCTACAAGAGTTTCCACAAAAATCAAGCCAGATGTTAAAGCTTGATGTTAAAGTCAAAGCCTGATGCCATCAGAGAGCTCTTACCTTCCTTTGCTCCCATGTCACAGTCATCTACTCCTTCTTTCTCAACTTCTCCCCCCTCCAGGAGCAAGTCCATTTTTTTTTTTTTGAATAAATTTTATTTGTGCTCAGTGCATCATGGATTCAATGGATGTACACTGCCTGCCCTAGCTGAGATAGGAATGGGGGTACCAAACCCAGCAGAGTTGAAGGAAGACAATGACAGGTCCATTGCAATTGCAGAAAACAAGCGGAATCACAACCAGGTCAAGCACATTGATGTCCACCACAATTTTATTAGACATTCAGTCAAAGAAGAAGAATCTTGATCACGTATGTGCCAAGTGCCGAGAACTTAGCCGACCTCT
>JAGGAP010000819.1:0-11759 GCA_017657235.1 Termitomyces sp. T73sscA
GACTACGTGACAAAATCTGCAAAATAATAAAGCAGAAGATTGAAGCAGGAGTCTATGAGCCCTCCAACTCTTCTTACTGATCCCAGTGGTTTAGGGTATTAAAGAAGGATGGAGAAAGTTTGAGGATTGTCCACAGTTTAGAATCTTTGAACAAAGTAACAATTGCCCACTCAGGTTTGCCTCCAGCAAGTGAGGAATTGGCTGGACACTTTGCTGGAAGAGCTTGTGGAGGAATCTTTGACTTGTATGTTGTATATGATGAGAGGATGCTAGATATATGCTCAAGGGACTATACAACCTTTCAGACACTTTTTGGTGCTCTAAGATTGGTCACACTTCCAATGGGCTGGACAAACTCAGTACCAATCTTTCATGATGATATTACCTTCATCTTGAAAGATGAGATACCACATGTTACTTGGCTATATATAGATGATGTGCCAGTAAGAGAACCACTTCACCAGTATGAACTACCAGATGGAAGACAGGAAGTTAATTCAAAAAAACCCAGGCATTAGAAGATTTGTATAGGAACACTTGCACAATGTGAATAGAGTGTTACAAAGAATCAAATATGCTGAAGGAACCTTCTCTGGAAAGAAGTTTGTGGTATGTGCAAATGAGATTGTAGTAGTTGGACATTGATGCTTCTATGAAGGGCAGAAACGCAGAAACCAGAAACCAAATGGTTTGCTACTATTATGGGTTGAGGTGATTGCTGGGACCAATCAGAAGTATGCTCATTTTTAGAAACCTGTAGTACTTTCAGAATGTTCATTAAGGACATGCCAGAGTTGCTGCACCCATTAATAGATTAACCCAAGCCAAGGTACCTTCTGGAAGAGCAAAAAGAAGCAATAGCAGAATTAAAGAAGTTGTTAGCTAAGAGTGCTCCTTTGAAAACAATTGACTATGAGTTAGGTGGAGCAGTAGTGCTATCAGTAGATACTTCTTGGATAGCAGTAGGCTTTGGAATCTTCTAAGAGGACCCAAGCAATTCTAAGCAATGCACATGTGCTAAGCTAGAATCCATCACTTTGAATAAAAGAGAAGCTAGGTTTTTTCAACCAAAAAGAGAGCTATTTGGTCTAATGAAAGCTTTACAAGCCAATAAATATTGGTCAGTTGATTGTAGAAAGCTAGTGATAGATTTCAGGCTCATCCTATGGGAGGTCTTGAAATTTGATGTTTGAATTATTATTGGAGGGCTAAGGGATTCAAATAAGATAAAGGAAGTCAGTGTGAGGAAAGGGGATGCACAGAAAAGGAAATATTGAGGGCTGTCAATAAAGACTCAGCTTGATCAACATTGAGTAGACTAAGAGCCATGTTGAGCCGGGCCAACTGCTCCAATATAAGCTTGAAAGTCTGCATTGAGATGTCCAACACGTAGAGTTGTTGCTAGACAGCAGGTTCCACAGCCTTGCGTTGCTTTTGAAGGTAAGCTTATGTAGAGTCATTGCTAGCCATTGCCAAAGTATGAGCCCCAAGAGTAGTGTTGATTTGGCTGAGCAGAGCCAAGACTGCCTCAAAACCCAGCTTAAGTGAAGCTAATTGGAAAATGAGCAGAAGAAAAAAGAGAGAAGTTGAAAGACATATACTAAGAGTGGGCTGCACCTTGAGTTTCTTTGCCTGTGGCTTGCCTTTAAGATCAGTCTGAAAAGAGGTGAGAGTCAGCAAAAGTATGTCCAAATGGCAAGAAATAATGTTAAGTTTTGAATCTAAAAACTCACATTAGCCTTGCGCTTGGAGGAAAAAGAGGAGGACAGACTGAGCATCACAACATCTTTGACCTGAGCACAGCAGCAAGCCTGAAAAATAAGGAGTCAGAAAAAACCAAAAGGGAAAGCCAACAAAGAAACAGACTTCTTCAAGCTTCTTTTGATGGGCCTTGCAACAACTAGCTTCAATGGCAACAATGGCATCTGCAAGCATAAAGAAAGCTTTGATGTCTGGGGACTCCTTGGCAGCACAACAATTGAGAAGGAGGAGGATGGAGAAAAGAGTCTCAGGCAGACCTTCCTAATCAGCAAAGACTGAAAAGTCTGCCTGATCAGCAAAGTGCTGGAGAAGAGCATCTAAACAAGGAAGAATAAGAAAAGAGAAGGGGCTCACCCAGCCAACAGTGCTAAGGAAACAAGCATGGTCTGCCAGAGTTCCTGGAAAAGCCTTAGCAGTATTTCAGAGACTAGCTGTGGCATGCACAAAAGATGGGTGCTGCAGAATAGTGAATAACACAATGTGCATCACACTTAACAGACTTATTAAGCATGATGTAAAAGTTGGGAGGTGGCGAGGCAAGCTTGGGCAAGAAAGTCATGATAACAACTTAAGGACGACCTGTTTTAGGGTTGAGCATCTTGTGGAAAGTAGTGGGAACATTCTTTGGAGACATAATTTCAACAAAGAACAAGTCCTAGGAGGCTACGCATCTTTATAGAGAAATAGAGACAATTGGCAGAAATTTGCTCAAAATTGTTTTATCAGAAGAAAGAAAAATTTCATGAGCAAAAGGAGTGGAGAGCAAGGGCACAAGCTCACCAAGAAATGGCAGCTGACTGAGGGCAGTTCGTACTTGGTGCAGGAGAGGTGTTGCGCCAGTCTCATATCTGAGACCAACAGAGGTAGTTATAATCACAATATACTCTAAAACACTGAAAAGTGTAAGTGGAGTCAAAAACTGTAGACAAAAAGGGACATACCTCAGAAAGAGCATGCTTACAGAACACTCAGTGCACCAGTACAATGACTTCTAGCAGCCACATCAAGGGAGCAAAAGGCAGCACAAACATCATCAGAGGCATTTAGCTGAGCTGATGGGTGATCATGGCTGTGCTGAGCTGAGATAACAATCACGAATCATGATCTGTGATTAGCACATCAAACTTTTGGCAATTGTTGTTTTCTGCTCCTCACAACTGCAACAACACGTCTTCCTTGACCCACAAAAACAACCCACACACTGCAAAACTTATAGACACCTGTGTAGGCCACACAGACATGCAAAAAAGGCAGAATGGAAATATGAGAGGCTATAAATCACAAGAAAAATGATTAGCTGAAAACCATGGCTAAACTGTTGGGCAGAACAAGTTGAGACCATGCCAAGCACATGACAAGCGCATTGAGTATGACATAGTTAGATGATCACATGCAACTGATGACTAGTCCATGCACACAAGGGAGAGTATAAAAGGAAGAGAGATTTGGAGGACTCGGGCAAGCAATCAGCTTGCCACAGCACAGAGTCCCCAGAAAGCGGACTTCTTAGGCTAAAAAGCTTGTGTTTGTCTTCAGGGGAATTTATTAGTTACATTGGAAATAGAAACCAAGCTTTATTGATTCATTTCAATGTGAATTAAGCTATTTTTAAAAACTAAATAAACTGTTATATTTCACTATTTAAAGAGGTTTGCGTCACGTGCAGCTTGAACTCTCAATCTTAGAATTTGATCATGACTGAATCAAAGCTTTTAATATTATTATATTATTTCAAGCTTTAATTTACAGTTGCTAACAAAATTTGCATCACCATATCAAGCAAGGTATGTGTCACATAACAGTTATGAGTCTGCAGGGTATAGACTATGTATGAGTGATACTAGACTGCTACATCTCATACATAGTATTAGGAAGCAGGTGTCACCATGTATTGGCAGGTACTTTACATGTATGGTATATAGCTGCTAGATATAAGTAATGAGATATACTTGAATACTTTAACTAATGTTACATCATAGTTTGAGAGATTCCAAGTCCTGAAAATTCTCTGTCTCATGTTATATACTAACACAGTACCCTATATAATACCCTAATCTTTGATATATAATTACAGTCCTTTGGACTAGTGGTAATTATTCCTGACTTTATATTTGGGGATCATGCAACATTGTAAGCCTTACATGTTAGCCTATCTCTTCTTGTTACAATGCTCTTATAATGGGAACAATAATAGTAATCAGATAACCTCAAGATACCAATATGATAGTGTGGTGTTAATCTCACACACTAGCCTATACTCAGATAGCCCAGGTGTACTAGGCTAAAGGGTATACTTGGTACTGTCACTTTTGTAGATATTAAACCTTGTCTTGTGTCCACTGTCATATGTACAATAATACAATCTGATTCTTGACAGATGTGAAAATAAAGAATATATAAAAAGATGAGCTGATATATGGTACTAGATGCATATATGGATCACAATTCTAGTAACCAAATCTGGCAGAATTTCTGGCCAGATAAGAGTCTAGTGACCAGTTTACATGACAAAAAATGACTTCAGTTCACTTGACCTGTATGTGTCTTGTACTTGTGTCATATTATGCCTTTGTAGTGTCTTTGTACTTGAGATGTTTCAATAATTCTTTTGTGAGTCCTTGTCCATATTATGTCATCATTTTCATGACCAAAAGTTGTCACAAAGATCTATGGAGATCTATGGTTGCATGCTATTGATCTATCCATTAACACTGCTTTGTTGAATTTGCCCACACTGCTTAACTCCTCTGATGTCACAGGTTGTATGCACTTGCTAAAAATGCTCTGATTTTACCTGTTCAGTTTATAATGTTACTGGTCCTGGTCATCTAGTCAGCTCCCAAACTTGTAGAAGGCATGAGGCCCAACTAAAAGATGATATTCATCCAATCCATTGAGGTGGAAAGGATACAGTTGGAGGCTCTTTCAGAACCTCATTCCATGCCCAGCCATATACCAGAGGATCATCTTCCACTGCACCATTAAATCTCATGGAAGGTGAGTAATAGCTCATAGTTTCTAGTTTTGGTCACTCACTCAGATTCTCCTTTATCAGCTGTTATGCTAGTCATTGATCTCTGTTGTCTTCTCAGTGCTTGGCTATCTCTTCATGCAGGAGTCAGCTATGACACTGCAAACACTATACTCAAAGCATTGCAATTCTTGATTGCAACAACCCTTATATTGATTCACTGCATTCTGGCTTTATCTGAAGTTGTGATGGCATCACTACAAGATGTAGATATACTGCAGGATATTTGAATAGTGTATTCTTGGTATAATCTTAATCCTGAAATAGTTCAAACACCTTGCTGTTCTGAATGTTTCAAAATATACCCAGCACCATGCAGGCAGGGCAAAGGAGTAAATAGTAGCAAAAATCATCTGAAGTGCATTCTCTGGGGCACAAGACATGCCAAGAACAATGTTGGATGTGAGGTCTTGAGCACAATGTATTTGAAGGTCTCAAGAAACATGTGTCATGTTGCTTGGCATGTTGATTCATCGAGATGCTCAAAATGAATATTAGCAACATGACACATTTTTTTTACATTGTTTCTGTATAAAATTGTTACATTTTTTGATTGCGTATTTCTTGAAAAATATTGTAAGTTATCCTGACATGTGTTTTTCCAAAATAACAAAGAGTGTTTCTCGAGATACAATACACAAACATGACAAAGGTTTTTTGAGAACATTTCAACTATTTTGATTATCTTTTCTTTGGATAAAACACAGAAAAATTTATCATTCTATGAAAAAGAAACATCAAGAGAATATTTTAAATATTTCCTAAAATTTTCTGACACAATATTTAGCATGTTTCTTGAGAAAAAGGTGTCAGAAATTGAAAAATATATTTCTGACACCTTTTTCTCAGAAAACACGCTACATTTCCTGAAGTGTAGGAGATGGGTTACTACTAGCAACATCATGATCATTTTGATACTGCTTCTTAAAAATGGAACTACTGGTATTCATATGTGATATTGACATTATAGCAACTTTGTAGGGCACACAAGAGTGGGGAATAAAGTTGGAAATACATACATTTCGATTGCAAGGTTGAACAAAGACTCAGAAAGTACAAAGAAAGTCATGTATATGCTTAAAAATAAGATGTTATTATTAAAATCCTGTCAAAGTAATGCACTCCTTTGTAAAGAATACAAAATGTGGTCAATTTAGGAACTAGGCCAAAGTGGGTGAAGTGTGTGTGGACTGAGTGAACTGAAGTCACATAGATTTGTAGTGATTTTGCCATTGCCTCTGGTGTATGTGATTGTATTCCATTTTTACTGGGCTATAGAGCATACATAGTACTGTACCTTTTGTAAATGCTAGTGTTGAAGCATTATACAAAGAGAATGTAACTATTTTCTAGACATGCACCATCAATGCTCAAAAGTGAGAGTAGCATAGCTGTTGGCATGAAGCTGCTTCAAGGTAAAGGTTCAGAGGGTGCGATAGCCATTGGCACAGGGCTGGGCCCTCAACTATATCTATCACACTCAGATATTCTAAATGGCTTTCATTGATTATTCCTCCTCCTTGCCATAAACATTATCATCACTTGTCCTTCCTGAAAGATTGGTCTGATTAACAAATTTGTTAGCCATACTTACTTCCTCTGCACTGCTATATTCTTTGGCTCTATTTCAAACAGCTCTAATATCATTGCTGAACTCCTTGCTGACAATGGTTTGGCAGACACCAAAAGCTTTTCTGCCCCACTTTGTGCTGTAAACCATCTCTCTAACTCTGAACAATCTGATTATAGTCTCCTTCTCTGTAACAGAGCAGGCTGTTCCAGTCTATTTGGTCATACTTAGCACAGCCACTCTTTAGTCATCATTCTTTTATCACTGTCCCTATACTTGTGTAGTCACCATTCTCTTTATAGAACTGGGTCTTACACACTTGGGACACTTAAAGAATCAAGAATATACCAAAACCCTGTAACTACATTACATTCCTAAGGCTCTCAACTTTATCACTAGAAAACTATTGCTTTTGAACTGCTTTGACAAGGGACATTTGAAGCCATTGAGCTATATAGCTTCTGGCAATGACAACCCTCTATATAGCTGGCAGACTTATTGTAGTTCTGAGCTCAGCATGCAGTTGGTTCTTAATGAGACCAATGCTACTCATTGTTGACAGGTTTTGTGCAATATGTTGCTCACAAATTCTACAGATACATGTGGTGGTCTCACATCCAAGCTTCATAGCCTTGTCATTAAACAATGACTTGGACCTCTTGACTAAATCAAGGTATGATGCTCTGAGGAACTTGAACACCCCAGTTTTGCAAGCACAAACAACCTGCTTGATGGAAGAAATTGCTTGTAGTTGTAACTCATTATGGAATTTAGCGCTAATGGCAGAAATCCAGATGTCATTGTCCAAATTGTTGGGAATGATTTTTGACAAGTTACAGATACAGCAAATCTTCAGGGCAAGTTAAAAACTGAGTTTGGCTGCCTTGTCCATCAAGAGACTGTCCTCTCTGCATATAAGTGTGACAAGGGAAGAGATTAGCTATTGCAGAGTGTTGTACTTTTTAGCCAAGTTGTGGATATCCAACATTTTTCACCATGTGGACAGATTGAGTATGGCATTGTATTCCAAAGTGCACTCTGCAAATATTGCTGTTAAGCTCTGATTCTTGAGGAAATGGTACTTAGCAACCTTGTATAGTGTGCCTTCTACCTGAACAAAAAGTCATTCTAGTTGACACTTGGAATTTTCATTCAAACCACTCACTTGAAAAGTAGCTGTGTTCATATAGTATTCTGCATCATTGAATTTGTTGGATGTTGGAATGGCAGCATTAGAAATGCTGTCAATAGGTGAAGAGACTGGATGGGTCTGAAACTGATAAAACAGTGTTGCAATGAAACTTGGAGTCTCTAAAGCAAAGTCTGACATTAGTGAGTAGTGACTGCTGAGCATTTTAAATAGAGGATACTATTAGAAGACAGAGGCTTATAAACAAAGCTAGTGTTAAAGAATGCTTTGTGTACTGCACAAGACATGCAATCAGGGCGCTAGTTTCTTTTCCTTCCATACTTTTCTTAGTGTAGTCATTTGTTTAAGTTATCCTATAATTATGTCAATACAGAACAAGGACAATATTATACTTCTAGTCAGCATAGGACATATACCAATTGAAGTCAATCAAAGTCAATCAAGTAACATGTACTTGCTGGGAATTTGTGCAAAGCCATACAATAGTGGCCTGTTTGTATGGTATGTAGATTGTTCAAAGAAGCATTGGTGTTTAGGATTTAAAAGCCCTTCTTGTTATATACCCTGCCAAAAGCTAGAGTATCCATTCTTCTCTAGTATTTACTACTAGAGTGTCCTATCCTGAATTAATTTTTAGCTGTAGGTTTGCCTTCTCTTTACTAGTGATAAATTCTAGGGGAGTTGTACAAATGCCATGTGTAAGTGTTCTTGAACTAAGCTTTAGAGTTGACCTTGAAAGTGATTAGTCTGCACACAGCCCAAGCAAGTAATATGATAATGGATATGCCAAATCAAGTCTTTTTTGGCAAGCTTCTTTTTCATACTACTGGTTTTTTTGCACCAAAGTTTTATTTCTGATATAGGTTGAAAGTTTTCCTCATAAGCTTTTTGTAGCTTGTTTGGTTTGCTCAATCACATCTTTTCAATATGCTAGAACTGGATTGCTTATTCATAGTACTTATTTCACTTGCTTGCCCATTTATCCACATTGAATATACTACATTCAATTATTTAGCATGCATATGTTATCAGAAGCTGCGCACTTCCCCAAGCTAATTAGAAGAGAATGATTTTTATTCCTGATCTCTGCGTCCTAATTGCCTCCTATTGCCTCTTATTTGTTTAGCCAGATGAGACACTTTGTTAACAATTTTTGAAGCTATATCTTACTTGGCAAGGCTCACACATGAAACAGCCAGAGTCCAGAATCTAAAACATTTGATATCATTGCCTTGCATCAGTTCATTCTGCTATTGTGTATTATCTCTGAGCTGGTTGTCCAGTAACTGGCAGATTGAGGACTTTGAAATCTTTATGAAGTGTACCATTTCTCCAATATCTCATACACAGCTTTCTTGGTCCTTTTCAAGCAATATATGATAAATTTAGAACATTGGTTGGTCCTAAATACCTGGTCATGAGAAATCTTTTGATCACATTGTCCATGCTATGCCTGAACTACTTGGAAAAGATGTTGTCTCTATGTGAGTGCTCATCTTTAGGGCAGCCAGATGGTAATCTACTGCCTTCTCAATACAGGTCCATTGATAATTTAGATCAAAGTAGAGTCTTCTAACATACTAATAGTACATTAGTTTCTTGGACAAATGTTCAACAGTATTTTGCTAGGCATATTGGTTGTTCAAGCCTGTATGGGTTTTTCTTGAAGTGTGAAAGTGTCTTGTGATTTCTTCAGATGGGTATTTTAAATCACATTGACAGGATCCTGCATGGGGTTGAGGATTGAGTATAGTATTATTCCTTGTTTTTTGTATTTGAAGATGGCTAAGCACCTCATTGAATAGTGATTGAATAGTGAAAAGTCTTTCCTTGACATTCAATTCAGCTACTTTCCCTTCAGCTATTTATGACCATGGAAATTCAATGTTTATCAGAAGGGCTGATGCTACTGATAACATTATATGTTGCAATTATTGAGGGATGGACAATGTTCTCATTTTCAATAGCATATTATTGAAGCCTTCCAAACTGTTGAAATTATATCAAAGCCAGATAACACTGCCTAATGAGTGTTGCTTTCTGCAACTGCTTTCTATCTATTAGAATCAACCTCATATCTGAGCAAATATAGCCAGTTTGTACTGTTTGAGTTTTGTTTGATTAAGTATAAATAATTATTTATACTAGGCTAATAATACCAATGTGAGGTTGACATAAGGAGCCCTAGAAGAAGAGTCTGAATGGTGCAGTCTGACCAGAGACCAACCACAACAATGATTCTTCTTCTTCAAATATATATTTGGACTTCATCAGAGAGACCAACCACAACAATCACTCTTATTCAGTCCTCATGTTGCTAAATTTTGGTTTGAATTGACTTCACATTGTTGTTCAACACATTACATATCTTGATTGAATTTAGTAACATAGATTGATGTTGCTTAGAAACTCATGCTGATTCAGTCTCTAGTTATTTGTTAGTTTCATTGTCATTTTCAACTTGGGCTGAATGTGTTGATCCAATGACAGTAGTGTCTCCATATTTTTTCTATGATCTTTGTTGCTCTTGAATTTTCTTGAGTAATTTAAGGTGTTCAGTGACAGCTGCATTCTTTATGGTGTTGAATTGATGGCTCCAATAATCTACCATAGCAATGACTTTAGAGATATAGCTTCTCTATTAGAGTTCAGACTTTGTCAACCTACTGCTCTCAGTCTGAACCCCTGTCAACCACTGCTGGTTGCATTACTGACATTGTCAAATGCACATTTGACATATCAACACCAACATGTTCACCTGCATTTCACTGCTAAACAGTCTAGACAATCCCTTGTTCAAGGCTCTCCAAAATTCAGTGTCTACTCCCCTCAGTAAAGGCACAACAGCATCACTTTGCCAGCTGTCTAATACTTGCTTACTGATGGAGAACATGCAGAATATCATTGATTCCAAAGCCAGTACTGTTCATGCCACAGCCTCCAACACAAAGGGAGAACCAAGTCTTGCAGCATGGACAACTATACTCAGGACATACCAAACCCTTTGGCATCTAAAAGAAGGGCAGAATGGCTGGGAAAGATCTATTGCAAATGTGCAGGCCACCCAGGAAGCCTCCAAAAATCAGAATATATCCAGCAGTAACCTTCCTGCAAAGACCTACATTGCTATTACTGGAATCAATGGAAAGTTATGGTATGTTGACCCAGCAAACATTGGCCAGCTCCCTGCTCCATTGGACACTGTGGCTGTTGCCAAACTGGACCCTCTCCATACAATGGCACCTTTGCCTGACCACTCCACAGAATGCTGGGAACACATTGGATTTACAGCCAAGGAGGAGGCCAGGATGACTATTAACTAGACTAGGAATTCAATGCAGGTTAGCAATCAGATATTAGCTGTAGATGTGATGCTATCTGTGCAACCAAAGCATGCCCCACTCACCTCTCCAACAACTCCCTTCTTTATTGATTCAGAAGCCATGGTTTATATATTCCCTCATTGCAATGACTTCCTCACTCTGTACCCTATCCAACCCAGAATCATCAAAGGTCTTGGATATTCCTCAGTTTCTGCAATCAGCATAAGCAACATCTATCTCCACATTGCAAAAGGAGCCAATATCAACCTGAAGGACACCCTATATATCCAAAATGCAAATGTACAACTTGTATCAGTCAGCTCCCTCACCAGATCTGGCCTTGATTCCTTATTCAATGACACAGCAACATGGAAACTATGTAGACATTGTATAGGTGGATTTGGTTGGACTACAAACAGTATTGTCTCAAAATGGATCTAGATACATAATGAACCTGGTTGACAATTACACCAGTGCACATTAGTTGATACTTCTTTAGCATAAGAGAGATGCATTTACTCAATGCATGGCAAATGGCCTGTGAAAACAAAATCCAAGGAAAGCTTGGCACATAAAAGACAGGACACAATGGCAAACTTGATGGCCATAAAATGGAAAAATGGCTCATGTCATAAGAGACTGAGCTGCTGAGCAGTTCAGTGCAGCACACACCTCTGCCCACATATGACATATGGAGCAAATGCATTGCACACTCATAAGCAAAGCTTAAGCAATGCATCTAGCAACTGGATGTCCACTGAATCTGTGAATTGAGTTTTACCTAACAGCCTCACATCTCCACAAATGTACACTCACCAAATTCCTAAAAGACATTAATCTTCACAAGGCATGGACATGTTGTCATCTGAACTATGCATACATGCAAGAAATAGGCTGCAAAGCCTTTGTTCTGATACTGGTCAA
>JAGGAP010000820.1:0-11756 GCA_017657235.1 Termitomyces sp. T73sscA
GGGGCCTTCTGCCCTAGCAGTTCTTTCAATCTCTGAAAACGTTTTCCCTGGACGTTTAAGGGGAGGTTCAAATATGCGAAAACGGGGATTGACTTGATGAAATGTATCTGTCTTGCTAGGAATGACGGTGATCGACACGCAACCGTATCAGGCCTTTTTAACGAAGTATTTGATACGTTGTTTGCCCAGCGAATTGTAACGGTGCGTTTGTGGACAAAAAAAAGTTCTAGGAGTATGATGTGTAGCTACTAGTGTATAACAGCTGTAAGAGGAGACATTACTGTCAAAATTGAAGATACTTGGTACTCATAACGCGGTTCCTTCTGAACATCTTCAAGGATGCAATCTGGTCAAGAGGAAGAATAGCTGCAATTCCGGTGATTTCGCCACTGGGAAAGAGTCCATCCGACATACATCAATCTCTTGCCCAAAAACGGGAGGGGAACTGCGGGTTCAAGATGGCTATATGCATCGAGTCACAAGGTACAACCTTGAGAGACAGCTTCTTGTGCTACTACAGTCAAACTTCCTATAACCGATGGCCCCTCCGTGGAAGCCATAATGTATCGGTTATCGGGTATGGAAGTGGCGGGGTTCTTCAAAGGCTTCATTTTAGTTGTAGATATATTAAATACATTCTATCTATGTTTTAATTATTGAAGGTAGTACTACTAGTAGAGGACTGATTTTAGTCATGAAATGCCTGCTTTTCAAAGGCAAGAACCCGTTGATGACAACTTTTATTGGGAATTTCCGCATATTTTTGAGTGATAACTGCTCAAGTATGGTTATTAGTCCTTTACGGGCGGGAAAATTATCGGTTATGACCACCCATTTGACCCATCGATTATCGGGTATCAGAGAGATATCAAATTTCCCCGCGAACAAAGTTGCAAGGTGGACCACCACCAAAATCCATCCATCGGTCTGAAGGGTGTTATCGGATACAAGAGCCATCGGTTATAAGAAGTTTGACTGTCATCACCTACATGTGACATACTGCTCAAGAAACTCGAGTGCCATGCCAGGTTATCTTCCGGCGTTTCGATCCCCCCCCCCTCCCGGAATGATTTCCGACGGGGTTTTAGGTACGCCGGTCAGGAGGGGAAGATAACGACTATGGTAGTGCTACAGTGGTATATATAATTTCAAGTGTAGCAAGCATAGCAGGAGACATGGATGGCTAGGCATAGCTAGGATGTACGTACCATAGTCAGTAGTTCAACTCATAAGTAGTGATTAGAAAAAAGTACAACCGTCGAGGCTACATCCGTCCGATCATCGGGCGATGTGGCGTAAAGTGTCATACATAGTCGTCGCTTCATACTGTTCAAGAAACTCGAGTGCCTTGTCCTCCGGCGTTTCGATCCACGCGGATCGATTTCATACGGGTTTTTAAGTACGCCGGTCAGGAGATGACGATGGCGGGAGCATGATTTTCTTGGCGTCACACGGATGCCGGGCGTAGGATGTTGTACATACTAGTAGTATCTCAAATAATAATGTCAATCTCAAGAAAGGATAATCAAGTTTGTAGGCACCACACGTTGCATACGGACACCACTAGTGCTATTCCTAGAATACACGAAGAAGAAGAAAAAAGAAAGACAATAAAGCTAAGTAAAAGAGGGAGAAATCACAACACGTTAGCTATAATAGAATACCACACCAACGCGCTCAGCTAAGCGACAGCGTACTCCCCTCTACAACGGGCCCAACATCGCCAGCTACATCGCCAGTAACATTCTGCAGGACCGGGCCCTGATTTGACGTCCCCAGGCTCACCGCACCGACATGGACCGCGCCAGTCCTCGCCATCTCGGCTTTGACGCCCTCAAGCGCCCTGGTGAGCCCCGTACGCTCCGCAACAAGCTTCATCCTCTCGCCCTCGAGCGCACGGCGCTCATCCTCCAGCACCCCCTCCAGCTCCTCAAACGCCTGCATCTTCACCTCGAGCTTGGTAAGCGTCAGCCGGATCAGCTGCGCCAGCGACGAGCGTATAAGCGCGTCCTCCGTGTCCGCGAGCGCCTGTGCCGCTTTCGCAGATGCACCAAGCGCGAGCCCCGCCGCGCGCTGCACTTTCGAGTGCGGGATCTTCGGCGCGGGCCGAGGCGGCAGCGGCGTAGAGTCGCCCTCGGCTTTGGTCGGGACGTTTTCGGCATCGTCTTCGTCCATCTTGTTGGCCTCGGCGTCATTGTCGTCCTTCTCGGCGTCGGTGCTACCGCCGTTCTCCTTGTCGGCTTCGCCGGTATTTTCCTCTTTGACCTCGCCGTCCTTCGTCAGGTCGCCCAGGGCGGCTTTCGCTGCCTCTGCGGCGACGCTGGGGCCCACCACGCCCGCGAGGAACGCAACGACGCTCATGACGGGGTTATCGGCCTGCTCAAAGGGGATCCTGCCGAACCTGAGCGGACCCATGTCGCCTTCTGCTTGGAGGTACGGGTCCTCGATGGGCAGCTCGAGGAAGCGCTTGATACACTGCTGCGAGCTGCGCGTGCCGACGTGTTCTTCGATCTTGCTCCAGTCGTCGTCGTACATCTCGACGCCCTCGAGAAGCCGCAGCGTCTCCTCGTCGGTCCACTCGGCTGAGCCACCAAAGGGCGTCACGCTGCCCACCTGCGTGAGCTTGACAAAGTCGCCGGAGAACATGGTCGAGGGGAACCGGCCGTCGAGGTAGCACGGCGCGCACAGGGTGTATTTTTTGTCCTTGAGGGAGTGGTACCGCACGGATGTGCAGTCTGCGCCGCAGGTGTCGCAGGCGTATGTCTGGGAGACGGCGCTGCCGTTTGTGACGGCGCCGTTGGCGAGGGCGGCGGCGTCGGCGGCGGAGACGGGGCGCGAGGCCTTGGCGGTGGTTTGGTAGATGCTGTTGCGCAGCTCGAGGGAGGCGGGGGTGGGAGTAGGCTGGGCGGCTGTTGGCGGGGCGTTGGCGGGGTGGGAGGGCCTTGTGCCTGGGTGCATGGACTGGAGGCCGCGGGGTGTGTCGAGGATTACACGGAAGTGGCCGGTGAATGGGGGCGCGAGTGAGGCAGGGCGGGCCTCGGGGTCGATCTGTGGTGCGGTGAGCGGGGTGGGAGACAGGACGGGGCAGACGAACCTGGTAATTGATGAGCCCCCATTGCTCGAGAAAGGCGTGGACACGCATGATGGCACAGACATCGCCCGCGAGGTTGCGTCTGCAGGCGGTGACCGTGAGATACTCAGAAGGTCGCAGGCGGTACGTGTTGACCATAAAGTCCCGGTAGTCTTTGTATATCGCCGGCGTCTTGCTGCGGTTCCGCGAGTTGAAGAACTCGGGCAACGACCGCTGCTCCACCGCGTGGATCTGCGACATGTCGAACCACCCAGAGTACGATGGAATCACCACCTCGTGTGTCTGCGCAGCCAGATACTTGCGCGCCTGCTCCTCCAGCCGCTGCCGCGTCGCCTCCAGCTGCGCCGCGTCCTCCTCCTCGTTCTCATCCCCCGAGTCATTCTCGTCCTCCCCGCCGTCATTCATCGACACGTCTCCTCCATCCTCCTCGTCGCCCTCCTTCAGCACGCGCACTCTGCCCCCGCTCTCAGCGCGCGACTGCGCCGGCCCGTCGGGCGGTAGGTTGCCAATGTCGGTCGACTGCACAGGCTCGTTCTCGCCGCGCTTGCCCGGGGCATTGTCAAGGTCCACGGGGGCGACGCCCTGATTCATCGTGAGCTTGATGCGCTTCGAGTCGGCCGCGCTTGGACCAGGCGATCCACTGCGTTTTGGAGAGTCCATGTGGTTCGTTGCAAACAAAGTGTTGCCCTGCGTGCTCAAATCCACACATACACAAATAAACTATGAAATCGATTATTCCATTAACCACAACTACTCATGGGCCAACGACACCAAGCCTATTTGATTGCCAAAATCATTCCGTATGGAGAGACAGAGGCGAAATACCGCTGTGTTGCTGCTATGCATCATCAGTGGTGCTTTGGAAGTCTTCCTCTACGTTCCACCCGCCGCCTGTTGACCCTGCTCAAGAAACCAGAGCACGCCACGATCGTGCTCGAGGAACTGCGTGCTCTTGACGGTAAATACGGCCGATGGCATGTCTCTCCCAAACTCCCGAAACTGCCCATGATCCCCTGCCCATTCAGCTCTTTCCTGTTGTTATCGGCTTTCAACTTTGATATTTCCGATGATCCCCAGGATACTTATCTGAGCGACAGCTATTGCCCTCTTGATGCCAATATGGGAACCTATGATGGCGGTTAGTCCATGTCCTCTTTCATTGGATTTGGCACTGAATGGAACTGTCGCAGACAATAACGATGGCATCACAGTCGTCGATATCACCGATCCCAGAAATCCTACTTATGGTTTTCTTTTCCTAGGAGGAAACATTTTGACTGCTACCAAATATATCAGGAGATACTACCCAAAGCCAGGCGACGAGGAACATGAACCGTATCGTGAAGAAATGGTCTTAAATGTCATTCGTCCCTTGGAAGGGGAAAGATTGGTAACTTTACAGATGCTCGCCGAAGCATGGCCTGCAGAATATCACAAGCGAGCTAGAGACAACAGCCAACAATCAGAACCCGACCTGGGCACTGTACCACCCGCTTCACAAATCCCTCCTCTGTCAGAACTAGCTTTGAAGCCGACCATTGTACACGCTCTTGACACTGGTGACACGAATGAAATTGAACAACTCATATGGTTGCCAGGCAAAGCCCAAACTATTTTTGAGATTCTAAAATCTTATGGGCCTTTACCTGACTCGGGTACCTCTCTCCTCGCTCAGGTTATTAATCATCTGAGCCCAGAAAGCGTCGACGTTTCCAGCTTTTCGCTGTCAAGTCCACAGATCGTCACTCTTCTGACTAATGTTCCCAATGCCCAGATCCTTGATCTATCACACAACCACCTAGTCACCGCAGACACCGTTCACACCATTCTAAAGTCGATTCCCACTCTCAAGCGTCTTGTCCTACTCGACACCTCAATCACAAGCGAAGCTCTATCTTCCTTACTCAGAGATCACCAAGAGCTCTTTTTCAACCTCGAGGCGCTCACGCATCCCCTATTACTAGGTAACTCCACCTCAAATGCATTCACAATAATAACAGTCGACAATGGATGCTTCAGCGGTTCATCAATCCCCTTTTTCACTTCATCATTCATCGTACAGGCATTAACAGACTATCTGCACACATGTCTCCACTGTGACTATTTCTCAGAGATCCATAGATTGCCAGCACAGTGCGTTCTTTCATCGACTGTACGCAAGGCTACAGAAACATGGGCAACTCGAACTATACCCATGATTGCTAGTTCCTCTTTTACCAGCGCCATCAACGGCGAAGGCTGGATTTTCGGATTGAGGGAAGATGGCTCGTACGGCTTCATTGAAGCCGAAACGAAACCCGATGACATCGACGGGTCCGAATCAGGCACTAGTGACGAAAAGGAACTACGTTTCGTTAAAAGGGTTCTAGACCTTGAGGACTTTTTAACGGAACTTGAGAAACAAGGTCGTCCTACTGCACCTGCTTCCGCTGTGGAAGCCTTATCTGGTATTCTGAATAAATTGAAAGCTCCTCGTGATTATGAAGAAAGGATATCATGGGGGCGTATTTCATTTAAATTGATGACAGTGTCCGATGCGAACAGTTTCGTTGAACAAGGCAGGAAGAAATTACAAAGGCATCATGCGACGTATTAGTTTAGTTAATCCATGAACCATGGACAACAACTATATCGTAGAGAGAAGCAATAGATTCAGTTACTCAGCGCTGCAATAAGTACTTATCAGGAAATTTCATGATCAGCAGCGATGAATTGAGTACATGGGGTCCTGATACGCCTAATTTTGAATTGTCCATCTGAGCCAGTTTCGGGAGATTTTTTCCGATGCCCATGTTCTTTTCATTGCTTTTTTTGTTTCC
The DNA here is from genome assembly GCA_017657235.1 of Termitomyces sp. T73sscA. Classification (NCBI taxonomy): domain Eukaryota; kingdom Fungi; phylum Basidiomycota; class Agaricomycetes; order Agaricales; family Lyophyllaceae; genus Termitomyces; species Termitomyces sp. T73sscA. The sequence continues at coordinate 5,911 of JAGGAP010000820.1, forward strand.
GTCCATGTTGTAATCTTGATCTGCGTCTCATGCTGCCCCGATGGCTCTGAACCTTGTCCCACCTGATGCTCCACATGGTTCTGATATAGCAGTTTTTAGAGCAGCTGTTTGAGCCAGGCCAGCTCTTAATAGAGAGCCGAGCTGCAATGGTGCTTCTGAGCTGGACAAATCATTAAGAATTTATCCTTGTGGTGCAACATGTTGTGAACAATGGAAAAATTCCTAAGAGGGGGATTCAAACATTCAACCAAGAATAAGAAAAAATAGTCAACAAAGAGTAGCACACCCAACCTACTACTAGAAAAATATTGTCAGCTTCATATCCCAATTTTTTGTGTAAAGATACCAACTGCAGCAACAAGCCTTGATCCCTGATATGCTCCAATTTGCATACACTCTACACCTGCTTACTTTTACACATTTGACATCTGATCTTCCGCCCAGTGTGATTGGCTTGGTAAAAAATATTGACCTGACAAAAAAAAAAAATTGATTAATAATATGCTATGTATTATGAGCAATTTCAATTTGCTCCTGTAGCTTTTCAAACAAGTGCATTGCTGCTATCTCAAAGTTGAGCTTTGCAATCTCTGCAATGTACAATTGCCAGGCAGCAACAGTCCATAGTATACTAAGCTTTACACTCAATGCTGTTATTTCTGCATAAAGTCTGAGAATCTCATGCCTTGTCAGTACAAGTTGTGGACCTTCATTGAACCATCAGTGTCTCTGGATGTCATCAAAGCTCACAAGGCCTTTATTATCAACTGATGCATCATAGACATCCAAGCTCTGTTAAGATCAAAGGATGAGGCTGTCTCATCAAGAAAACTTCAACCATAGTTTGTTGGTATTAGCCTGAGATTTATTTTTACCTCACCAGAGGATCTACCTCTGAGATTGACCACATCTAGTGGTCCTTCCAGAGCTCTGCTGTAGTCCCAATTTCCACAGCCCTGAGCCATTCTATCTCAACTTCTGCTGTTCCAACTTCTACTGTTCTAAGTTCTGCACTTCCAAGTTCTACACTCCCAAGTTCTGCACTTCTGATCTCTGCACTGTTCAAATTTTGCACTTCCAGCCAAACTGAAATCTCTGGGCCCCACCTCTCTGAATGCTGCTCTGGTTGTCATAAAGTCCCTGCTGAGTCAGGGACCTCCCTCAAACTGGCACCTGAGCTCCACTTATGCCACTGCCAGCACTACTTGAGTACTCTACAGAGGCCTCCTGGAAACTTCCCCAAATGCCTGGAGATTACTCACCCTTAGCCCTTGCCAGCATTTGCCCTTTCACTCCAGGCTTATATAATGCCTACCCAGCCCTGGCCCTGCCCCTACTAGAGCACCCTGACCTTCTGTACCAGCTCCACCCATGACTCACTGCAGTTCCTCCAATCTGAACTCCTTTCTTTCCATTAGGATAGCAACAATGGATTAAAGTTTACAGCAGCAGTGCAACAAAGTTCTTTATGCCTCCACATCTCCTTCACCACCTTTCTAAGTAAACTCATTTCTTCTTCATCACTCTTGGTCACCCCAACTTTGCTAGCACTGCAGAGGAATGGACCAACTACCTTCTCAAGTTATATGAACAACATCCAAAGAGGACTCTCCTTGACCTTGCCAAGAGCATCCTCACCAGAGACCCTACCCTTCAAGATAAACTGAACACCCTCATTAGCAAAATTCACACCAGCTCCAACTCTTGCTACTTTGAGGATTCTGTAGACCCCATGCAATTCTTTTATATGCAATAGGACAGCCTTTGTAAGGGCAAGGCTTAATGTCTGCAGAACTTCTTGCACAGAGCCAGAGATGCAAGCAACAAGTGAGAGTCAAGTGGGTACAGAGGCAGGCAAGAGTGGGCAAGAAGCAGGTAGAGCAAGCAGAGGGTTAGACGCCACTAGAGAAGCTTACAGTTGATTCAATCAATAGGCCAGAAGAATACTGCTATTGTTTAGCCTAGGAATATTCTATCTCTCAGGCTGCTTTTATATACTAAATTAGTAGCTGTGCTGTTACTAATACTGTTTAACTAATTGGGCTCCAATATGTAATGGAGTATGACTAACAATAATGAATGCTGAGTAAGGTCTATATATATAACTCATCAAGGCTGACTATGAGAAGATAGAAGGGGATAGAGCAGGCTGAGCATGTTGGGATGATGTCAATGTGACAATGTAAAGAGTACCACAGCTTGACATTACAATGGCTACTGACTACTAGACTGCTTTGTTCCACCCAGCTTTATTCCTATTTGTTAGAATATTTTTGCAGTGCCCTCAGGTCTGTTTACATGCTCTGAGGGTACATATCACCACTCTTACATATATCTACCAGATACTGACTGAATACCTAGTTATAATTTATGTGTTATACTTACAGGTATTCAATATCAGTCTATTTACATGCTCTAAGGTTATAACTTTTGTGTTATACTTACAGGTATTTAATACCTAATAGAAAGAGATAATACAAATTCTACTAGGCACCTCTTTGTGTTGACTGCTTGTTAGAATTTCTTCTGTCTTGCTCTACATACCACAATCATTGATTGCACCAGATTGTCCCTATATGGAGCTTCTCTGCCCTTTGTCTCCTAGCCAAGATCTCTTCTGATCTTAGAGAATACCTTGCTCTAGGATCTTGTCTGCCTGTTTGCCTATGTCCATACTCTAAGAATGTCCCATGTTTCCAATGATGCTACAAATCCATCAATTCATGCTATTTCCATCCAAGGAGCGGATTGGAAATATAAAAAGTTCAGTCAAAGTGCTTCAACAGCCAATTGAGATTGCTGGATTACAGCCTTGAAAATACACCTCTTGTTCCTGGGCCTGAAGTTGTATATTGTTGACCTCACATCCCCTCCTAAGGCAAGTACTAAACCAAACACATATCACAACTGGATGTCAAACAATGACCTTGCATATGCCATTATCCTCTGAACAAGTCCAAGTATGATGATCTGAATGATGCCAAAACTGTGGTGAGCCTGTTCAAAACAGTTAAAGCCTACACTAAAGGAGAGGATCCAGTCAGGATAGTTGTGCTCATTTAAGAAGTCCTCAGAATTCAGTGTTTGTCTAACAAGCTCCTTACATACAGCCAGGCATATCTGCAACATTGTAGATTGCATCTTTGCAATCAAGGCTCTCAACAAGGACCTCTTCAAATGTGTGGTTCTACTTGACAGCCTCAGTAGCCAGCAATATGAGCCTGTCCAAACCCAAGTGTCTTGGGGCCTTGCTAACTCCACCTCTGCCACCCCATACATGTTTGATAACATCCAAAAGCTCATGGAGATGGTGCAGAACCTGACCATGCTAAAATTTACAAATACATTGACTGACACCATACTGGAAACCACTACACATAGAAGATTAAAGTCTCAGAAGCCACACTTTCCTGGCCACAATCATTTGGCTGGTGCAAAATGTTGCATGACCTACTTCACACATAGCAGGCCTTGCACTGGACATGAGGCACCATTTTGTGCACATTCTGGGGGTGCCATGCAGAAAGCAGGATTTACTGCTGCATGCAATGCTGCTAGGGCAGCTGCAGGTAATAAGAGATAGGGAGCTAGCAATGGGACACCAAAACAGTACATGCAACTTACTGGACCAAAGAGAAAGATCTACCTGGTGGAAGAAGAAACATTACAAAAGCTCCAAACTTTGAATAGCACTGAAGGCAGCATACAAACAATGACTAGCTTTGTGGGCCTTGTAACCAATAACCTGCCAACTTGCTCTATTGAAGAGGCAGAATGGGAAGGATAGATAGCCACAGTCAAGGAGAAGGAGAACAAAGACAAATCTAAGGCTTCTCTCAACTGGGAACAGTATAGCAACAAAACAACCCTCCTTACCACCATTAAAAGTCCATTTTTTGTTGATTCAGGCACCACAGTCCATATTTATTCTGCAAGTCCAATGTTGTTACAATCTAGCCCATTGTCCCTAAGTCCATCAAAGGAAAAGAAGGTTCACCTATCACAGCATGAAGCATGGAAAGCATTAGACTTTGCACCATGGAAGGCCACTTGCTTGCACTTGAAAATGCTTTATATGTTTCCAACTCAACTGTTTGTCTTATGTTTGTTAGTTGCATTTTCACAGATTCAATAAATAGACCAGAAGGATACTGCTATTGTTTAGCCTAGAGATATTCTATCCCTCAGGCTGCCTTTAAATACTACATCAGTGGCTGTGCTTTTACTAATACTATTTAACTTGAGCCTCAGTATGTAATGGAGTATGACTAACAATAATTAATGCTGAGTAAGGTCCATGCATATGACTCATCAAGGCTAACTACTGAAAGACAGAAGAGAATATAGTGGGCTGAGCAATCATCCAGAAGTGCTAGGAGTGGGTGCATCATTGGACTAAGCTTGAAATAGTGTTGGACATGGTCTAAAGACCATTTCCCTTACATTAGCCTCTTTTCTAGATTTATTGCCTTGACAAACAGTGTTTACCTTTCTTGAGGCAGGCAAGAATAACAAGCAGTTTTAGTGCTGCATAGTGCTGCTAAAGTGCCTTAAGTATAATGCCCATAGGTGTAGTCAAAGATCATTGGGGACAACAGAGCTGGAGTTAGAGTAGAGAGGGCTATAGGCAAGCCAGATGCCAGTGAAGATGCTGCTGGAGTCAGTAAAGGAGTCAGATCATCTTAATCTGCAGGTTCAGGAAAATTCAAGGTAGAGTCAAGCACAGGTGCTATAAGAGGCAGAGGTAGTGCTGACTGAGTAGGGGGTTTTGGAGTAGACAAAGCAGTGCCTGGTGAGGGAGTTGGCATAGCAGCTTCTGGTGCAGTGTTGCCAGATTGCTGCTTCTGTGGTGTGTGCACATGCTTCTTAGCAATGTACTTTCCAAAAACAACCAGGGCTTCACCAATCTGCTGGTTGGTGCTCTGGATAGTGACAAAATGTTTGCTTTTACTACCAATCAAACCAACTGAGAATGTGGCCAGCTGAGAGCCAGACAGGCCTGATGTCCAACAATGTGCACAACAAGAGAGTTAGGAAGCTCAAAAGCACATTTGTAACAAGGAGCTTTACTATTAGTAGGAGGAAGATCCTAAGCAAGGGAAATGGCCAGGGAAGTATCAGAAGTAGAGCATGCTGCCCATTAAATAGAACAAGAAGAGGGCATAGTAGAATTTTGAGGAGACTCAGAGGGCTTGGAACAGCCAGAAGAAGCAGAACAATGAGCAAGTGAAGTGTTACTATGCTTATCAGCAGTTTGGGTGGCACCACATGTCTGCTCTCCAGGTGGCTAGTCTGCATTCTAGGTTAGCTACATCTGCTGAAATAAAGAAAACCAATCAGCAGTCTACCCTATTCCAGGAATAAGAGGTGTGCTGGAGGCCAAGTTAGAAGAGTGAGCAGAGGAGACCAATGTAGAAGTACAAGTCAGGGAGATAGAGGGGGACCAAGAGTTAAAAGACATGATATGAGATAAAGTTGGATACTGTGGACTAGAAAGACAAACAGTGTAGGAGGCTAAACAATCTGTAAGAGCAAGGCTTAATATTTGTGGAACTCCTTCTACAGAGCCAGCAATGCAAGCAACAAGCAAGAGTTAAGTGAGCATAGAGGTAAGCAAGAGTTGGGTGAGTGTCAGAGAACGCTTCTTTTCACTTATATTTCTTGCCTCAGATCACTTTTTCTTGAACTACTCAGTCCAGTGCCAGACCTCCTCAAACGTCAAGTTGGGCTCGTCAAGCTGGGCTGGGTTTCAAATGAGGGGAATTCCTGGCCATCTAGCCATCATTTTCCCCCTCATTTCAGACTCAGCTGCACATGTGATCTAGACATGTGATTCCAGCAGGTGA
>JAGGAP010000821.1:0-11749 GCA_017657235.1 Termitomyces sp. T73sscA
TAAGTTACTCTTAGCAATCCATTACCTAATTGCATAATATAGTCCTTGTACAACCTTGTACAACTGATATGTCTCAATATTATGCACAGCTGTTGAAGTCTTGCCAGACCAGCCATAGTTGGTGGTTATGTGAATTGAAGACTGTACCTCAACTGCACCCACAAAATCCAAAAGAAAAATCAAACAATTATAGATATCAATATTTGATAAGCTACCTTCACTCAAAAGTGTCATTTCTGCCCTTCCTGGAGACTCAACCTACTAATTTGCTGCTCTCCTTTTACAATTATAATGCTACAAACAGCACTCCTCACATGTGACCTGATAAATAATTTGTTCATGACACCAGGTGTGCAAACACTTAAGTGGGATAATGCAACTCAGACAAGACTTTGTGTAGCAGGACACAGATATTACCACAAATTCTCTCTGCAAACATGTGCTATCACCAACAAGTCAAGCACAGCTGCTCTATACTTGATGGTGGAACTTGCCCACATGAAGGCTCATCAAGACACCAACAAATTTGAGGAGGTGTGTATGTTACAATATCTATTGCTAAATCAAATTAATTCAAAAGATTCAGATGGATAGGTGGGCTTGGATATTGGGTTTCACCTATAAAAGGTCATTTAACATTGACTGTCAGCTCAATCTCATGCTGTGTGTAACCTTGTCTGATATATCTCACTCATATCATCTAATGATTGTGCTAACAGTAAATGTTTATATTTATTGAGCATTGAATGCACAACTCATTACCTTCATTCTAGACAACACCATTATTGAGAATGTTATGATAAGGTTGCACCTCAACTTTTCTGCAGGGACAGTGACAGAAAAGAGGGAACATATCTTAACAGTAAACATTTGAATAATGCATTCTATTACACAGTTTCATTCAATATTTTAGAAGCTTGATAAAAAAATGCCAACCAGTGATTGGCCAGTCACTCTTATGGCAACCTCACACTGTGAGAAGTCTGAAGCAATCATTATCCATGATATGAAAAAAGACAAACACCTTGAGTAAAACAATCTCATGTTTTGCTGTTCCAACTCTGCTAACACCACTCCTGTTCATCTGGGGTCCAGACCTTCCATTTCTCATTCATATTTGCCAAAATGACAATTGGACTTGCTGCTGTTGTGAAGGGAATGGCAAGCAGATGACTGAAGATTTTGAAGGCCTTAGCAGCACAAAGATACACTGATTGAACAGTATATTGACATTATAAAGGTTTCCAAGGATTTTAAAAGAAGATCAGGGCAAAGCAACACAAGAAGCAATAGTTGTGGTAAGACTCTGTATGGTTTACTAGAGGTCAGGTATGACTATTCATATAGAAGGTATTGTGGAGAGGGAACTTCACTTAAATCCTTGCAGTTGAACTCAAACAAAGAGTATTACACAGATGAGGAGGAAAGCGATTGGAGTGACAATGAAGAGGAACCTGTTGAGGGTAACAAGAAGCCCTCAGACAATCATGACAATGCAAAAGTTATTCATCCCAAGCATAAGGAATACATATGGGATTGGGATAAGATGGATGGGATGGCTGCATCTCTGCCATAGTCATTGTCATCAGAAAGTGATGCTGAGGTGTCAGAATATAATGATGAAGATTTAGAAAGTGAAAGAGGGGAAAGAGATAGTCCCATTCAACTTTGCCACTATCCATGCCACATAAGAGGGCCATTTTTCACTCTCTACAATCAATAGTAAATTTGAGCATGCATATTTGTTGATGAACCTATACACCCTTTTAGATACTATTAACCTTTTCTCAACATTCTGTTTGTTGTATTTTATTCTGTGCAACAACACAAAGGATGCTAAAGATAGAGAATGCAAGGATAGGCATGTGGATCATTGTGGCTGCTGGTGTGGTCCAGAAGATGCCAACCAAGAAGCAAGAACATGCCATATTCTTTGACATAAACCAGCTGATGATGGGTCAAGGTCATTGAGTCTTCTTCGCAGCTCAGGCTGCAGGTCAGTGAGTATAACCTTTGATGCTGCATCAGAGGAGATAACATGTTGAGAAAGATTGAACAATAGTTGCAGGCAGCAGACAAAACCTGCAGGTCATAAATGTCCCTGCCCAAAGTGAATTATAAACACAGTGCAAAGATAAAAGCCTTGCACCATTAGAAGCAAAGATTTTGTACTGGAATGAAAGCATCAGATAGCAGAAAAAAGCAGAGAGTTTGCAGTTTTGAAAGCTGTACTTAGTCACTGTTGTGTATTCTTTAAGCTTTGGCAGCAGCAAGAGCAGCATCTTTTGGAAAGCAAGAAGAGGTGGTCTAAGCTAGTACATTTTGATTGCTCTAAAGGTTGAGTTGATGCAATGGCTATCCATGCTTGACAATTCAATTGAAGGCAGCTATGCTGAAATTAACAGGAACGGCAGTACACCAACTACTCAAACAAGGGTGTGTGCACTCAGCAAAATGAAATTGAAGAACAATGTAGGTCAAGATATAAGTAAAGCAAATATTCTGGTTTACTTATATAAAGAAAAATGTCATTTCAGTGACTTCTGCTAGTCCTGTGCATGTTAAACATATGTTATAACCTTTTTGTACAATCTCAGTCTTCTACTATAAACATTTACTGCTGGCATTGAAAGATGTTTCCATTGAAAAAAGTGTGAAAGAAACTGGTTATACCATTTCCAACATGCTAATTTCTGAGAGAAAAAGTCTTTAAACAAAGAAAAGTGCCTTTTTCTGTTGAAAATTATTATATTGGAAGTCATATAACAGGTTTTTTCCCCCCTTTTTTCAAGGGAAACATTTTCCAGTACCAGCAGTAACTGTTGACTCAAGCATCTAGGGCAAAAAAATCATAAAGTTAATCTACCCTGAATATCTATCATCAGTATAACTTGACTTAGAACAGGCATAGATACTTGTGCAAAGCAGCAGTACAGAAATGTTGTGATCCATAGTTATGAATTTGTATCTTGATCATGGTAGAATAGAATGAATGGCATAAGTATAGCTATTGCAAATACCAGGATACTTGTCCATTTGCCCATCCATTGGTATGCTATTGAACATTCTTTCAAAAATGGTGTTTTTTATCACTACACTACAGCAAGAACCTTCTGCTCCAACATACATCAAGTTCCTCTTGTATTGACCTATCTAATCCTTCCTAGTTTCCTGTCTCAACTGACTGCAGGAGCTTGCACTTCAGCAATTCCATCCCAAGCTGTAAATGCACTGATCTTTGTTTCAAGAGCTATTACTGGCATTGCAATGCTCCCACTGCCCTCTGTTTTGACACCTAAAATAATGTAAGTGCACTTTCTTGATTATACAATGGATATTGATTAATCCAAACTATAGGTCTGCTGCCATGCCTGAGACAGAGTATCTAGATTACAACCATGAAGCTCAAGAACAGTATCAATTATACGCTTATGCAGGTGGTGAAGAAGCTGATGCTGAATTGTTGAAACAAATGACAGATGTATATTGCTGATTCCTGTTATAATTTTGCAAGTTGTGCTCAGAGAAATTGTCTTTCTAGCTGGATATGGGGTTTTATAATAATAATCAATACTTTGCATACATGGACTACAATCCTCACATGCTTGACACTAGCTACCATCCCTCACCTCTGGTTTATTTACAACAGCTACTATATTACCTGTACCTCACACTCTTTTCTCCTTAATCAATTATTCCTGCTGCATAGTTGGACTAACATCTATACACACCTATTCCTTCTGCTATTTTTTTTACCATCCACATCCAACAGTCATTTTGTATTACCATCTCATACCCTCTGCCAACTCCTTCAAAAGTGCAGTGAGACAATATGCCAACTTTTGAGCTGAGTTCTTTTCTCTGGACCCTGCTAAGATTGCTGCTCTGTTCCTTTGTGATTGTGACCAGTATAGTCCAGTCTTTGGATGGATGAGTATATTGACTCCTTCTGTGCATTGGTAGAGCAGGCTGGCTATCTTGATGGTCTGCAGCTTTGCCTCACCTTTTGAGATGGCTTCTATCCCACCCTTATGAATTGGATTGATAGCCTTGCAAAGGGTCAATCAGATGATAGTCAGATTGAAACTTGATATAAGGTGGCTAGAGATCAGTGGCAGCTTATAGAGTTAAAGCAAAAGTTACAATGTCCTCACTTAGTGCTGCCCACCACTCTTCATCTTCTACATGCTCTGTTTTCTCTACTCCACTTCCTGCTCAAACTGCACTGCCATCTTTCTCTGCCTGTACTCTTTCTCCTGGAGTGCCCATGGACATTGATGCTTCTTGTTAATGTTTCTTGACTCCTTTGCTATGCTGCCATTGTAGAAAGCTAGGCTACTTTGCATGTTATTGCCCCTAGAGACTGAAAGTATGCTATTTCTCTTCATCTGAGCAGGAGCGTCTTTAATAGCTCTTTGCTGCTAAGGATGCAGCTGTAGATTCTTCTCCTAATGCTCTGCTCATGGAGTCTTTTTTACATGCTCCTCCTTCCAACTCAGAGAAGAATTTTTAATTGAGCAACAAATGAGTTGTACACCTCCATTGCCTAGTGCTAATTGGTTTGTCTGTTTGTTAGTAGAATCTTTCAATACAACTCTTGCTATTAATAACTTGCTGGCTAAAACCATGAGCTCCTCTGACATACAAAATACTGCTCCAGACAAAGTCTCTTTTGGAATTTGCTCTCTTCTTCCTCAGCACTCATGTGTTCCCTACTTTGTTGATATGTGGTTGCCTCTACTCCATCTTCCAACTTGCTATGTTTGAAAGTAGAGAGCAGAGCCAGAGCCTAGTAGTGGCTCTACTGGATAGTGATGCTACTGGACTCTTCCTGAATGCCAACTATGTGGAATGACATCAACTTACTACCTGGTCCCTCTTTCATCCATTCCAGTCTACAACATTAATGGCACATTCAATAAAGCTGGATCCATCCACTCAGTGGTGGATCTGGTTCTCTGCTATTGCACACACTTGGAGCAAGCTGTGTTTGCAGTCACTCGCTTAAGAAAGCAAGATATGATACTTGGATTTACCTGGTTGCATGACCCCAATCCAGAGATTGACTGGGCTAAGAGTGAGATGCACATGAGCCACTGCCCTTGTAGTTGTTCCACTTGCACTGAAGAAGCATGAGTAGAGTGTAAAGCATTGATCTGTGAGCATGCTGCCATACATGCTTGCCATTGGAAGATAGATGCATTTGTATGCACTCTGGACCTAGAGTCTCTAGATAATGCTATTGAGGTAGGTAATAGGATTTATGTAGCCACTCTCCAACTTCTGCCAATGACAGCTGAGATTAGGGCTAGTCAAACACTCTCACAGCATTTAGTCCAGGCATTTGCAGCTAACTCAGCATCCAGGTCATTCTGAGATGCCGTTCCTCATTATTTTCAAGAATTTTGAGGATGTATTTTCTAAGGCTTCATTTGGCATGTGCAAGCAATGAAATCATGCCATTGAGCTCATTCCAAATGCAGAGTCATCTAGCTGCAAAGTATATCCTCTTGCTCCCTGTAAGCAGGATGAGCAAAATGCATTTTTGCAAGAAAATCTGGACTCTGGTCAAATATGTATGCCCCTCAAAGTCCCCCATGGCCTCTCCAGTCTTTTTTATCGAGAAGAAGGATGGATCTCTTTGTCTGGTTTAGAATTATTGCATCTTATATGCAATGACTGTGAAGAATTGCTATCCTTTACCACTCATTTCTGAGCTTGTCAACAACCTCTGAGGCATGCACTACTTCACAAAGCTGGATGTCTGCTAGGGCTACAACAATGTGTGCATCAAGGAAGGAGATGAGTGGAAGGCAGCATTCCAAACTAATCATGGACTCTTTGAACCTTTAGTAATGTTTTTTGGCCTTACAAATAGCCCTGCTACTTTCCAGACAATGATGAACAACATTTTCAGAGATTTTATTGCTGAAGGTGTTGTTTGTATCTACAGTGGCTCAAAAAACTGTCCCAATGTTTTATACTTTGTGAAAGATGACATTGGCATGAAAGATTGGAAGTACTAAAAATTCTGGTTAACTCATGTAAAATACTATGGCATTGGAGCTACAAACTTCATCTTTGCTTATTTAAATTAAATCAAAACTGATGGAGTAATGGCCATTTTAAAATATTCACTCATTGGGACAGTTTTTTGAGCATCTCTAATTTTGGTATTTAGTACTTTGTATGTCCTCCATTTGCCTTGATAACTGCTTGAATCCTTCTAGGCATGCTTTTTATCAGTCTTTTGCATACTTCTGCTGGTATTCTATCCCACTCCTTTGCAACCCTCTCCCACAATTCATACATACCATGAGGAGGTGTTTCATACTACCTAAAAGCTGCTCCTTGAAGTACTCCCAGAAGTGTTCAATAGAGTTTGTAAGGGGAAGTTCCATTGTGGAAGGCCAAGTGGACACGCCAACCACTCAGGCCTACCACCAAGAAGGCAGCGAGCGGCAAGCGGCACAGCGCCAAGCGCTGGCAAGCAAGGGGCAGGCCGCCAACAAGGGGCAGAGCAAGAGGGTGAGAGCAGAGGGCAAGGTTGTCACTGAGGAGGTTACAGTTATGCTAATGTGTAGACCCGGAAGCAATGCTATTGTCAGGACTGGGGAATGTTCCATGCCCCAGTCCTCTATATATACTACATCAGCTAGTATGATGACTACGCCCTAATGACTAAGAGGGGGCCGCTGACTATGAGCTATTGACTAAGCGGGCCGGTATGTAATAGAGGCTAGGTAAGCGACAGTAATCCTGCTGAGTAATGCCAAGACAAGTATGTAACAAGGTATGACACATAGAGTGGGCACAGGGCCGGCTAGACCCATTAGGAAGGTAGATCCGAGACAGTGGGGGGCCAGAAGGGTGCATGGGCGGCTGGGACAATGGCTAGAGTAGAGTGCCAATGGTCGAAGGGCTAAGCCTAGCGAGGGTGGGATGGTACTAAGAACCAGTCCCCTGACATCACCCCCTCCTCAAGGTCCATCGACCCAATGGACACGACTTCACGGGTGAGTAGAGACCATCACAAAGGAGTGGAGTAGAGTGGGCTGCAAGCAGCAGGCCGGGGGCTAAGGAGCATGGTGGTTTAAGCCATGTCGTAGTTGTAGAGGACGGTACACATTATAAAGAGGTGGCCGTAGTAGGAAGTTTGGCATGACAGCCAGCCAGGGTGGGGGTATGGTCAAGCAGCAAACAAGCGACAAGCAGCCGAGCAGCGAGGGGCGAGCGGGCCGCAAGAGCCAGAGCCAACGATTGGCAGGGAGTGCGCGGAGGACAGGTGGCAAGGGGGAGCAGTAGTTGTCTGCACCTAGAGTGAGCCAACACAACCAGGGACCTGATTAGGTCACAATGGCCAGCGAGCGACAGGCAGCAGTAGCCAAGGCATACGGCAGCAAGGGGCGGGCACAGCAAGAGACAACCATGGCAAGAGTGTGGGAGGAGCGCATAGAGAAGCCATCATGGGAGGTAGAGTAGGGCCAGCACCAATGAAAGTGCGTAAGGGATAGGGTGGGCGCAGCGGGCTAGGAAGGGGCGCTGCATAGGAGTCCTGACAACCTGTAAGGGGAAGCTCCATTGTGGAAGGCCAAGCGGACACGCCAACCACTCAGGCCTACCACCAAGAAGGCAGCAAGTGGCAAGTGGCACAGCGCCAAGCACTGGCAGGCAAGGGGTGGGCCGCTGACAAGGGGCGGAGCAAGAGAGCGAGAACAGAGGGCAAGGTTGTCACTGAGGAGGTTACAGTTATGCTAATGTGTAGACCCGGAAGCAATGCTATTGTCGGGATTGGGGAATGTTCCATGCCCCAGTCCTCTATATATACTACATCAGCTAGTATAATGACTACGCCCTAATGACTAAGAGGGGGCCGCTGACTATGAGCTATTGACTAAGCGGGCCGGTATGTAATAGAGGCTAGGTAAGCAACAGTAATCCTGCTGAGTAATGCCAAGACAAGTATGTAACAAGGTATGACACATAGAGTGGGCACAGGGCCAGCTAGACCCATTAGGAAGGTAGATCCGAGATAGTGGGGGGCCAGAAGGGTGCATGGGCGGCTGGGACAATAGCTAGAGTAGAGTGCCAATGATCGAAGGGCTAAGCCTAGCGAGGGTGGGATGGTACTAAGAACCAGTCCCCTGACAGTAATGGCCATTTTAAAATATTCACTCATTGGGACAGTTTTTTGAGCATCTTCAACTTTGCAGATTTATCCCTATTTTAGTCAGAAATAAAGAGTAAGTTGCATGTGGGAATATCAACAGAGTCATGTGACCATGTTTGGGTATATTTGGGAGTGGTTGAACCACATCTTGATTTTCAACTACCATCATAAAAGCTACTTCTCCTGCACAATGCTCTACTGTCGCTTCTCTCCTTGCTCAAGAGTTTTTTCTATGTCAGATTGAGGCTAAAACTGGTCTAGGGAAGTCTACTATTGGAAGGATCAGTAGAGAGTTGGAGGTGGACAAGAAAAACCATCCTGAAGGCTGTTCAGCTAAGCTTACTCCACGTGATAAACAAGCTATTGTTCAACAAATCTCAACTGGGAGACTTGATACAGCTGTTCAGGCCACTAATTTTATCAACAACATTATTTCCAATCCTGTCTCTCCTCAGACTGTCCAGAATGTGCTCAAGGAGGAGGGGTATTGGTTTAAGTTGGGCTGGGTTTCAAAAGAGGGGAAATTCCTACCATCTAGCCATTATTTTTCCCCTCTTTTCAGACTCAGCTGCACATGTAATCTAGGCATGTGATCTCAGCATGTGGATATGTGATCTGGACATGTGGCCTGGACATGTGACCTCAACATGTGACTTAGGTATTATGTGACCCACTTTTATTTTCTTTGATGCCTGGCAGTGAATCTTTAGACTTGTTTTTTTTGGATTCCCCTCTGCTAGGTGCATAACTATTAATACTATTTACCTATATATATATTAATTTACTTTGGATTCCCCTCTGCCAGTTGTGTAATTAGCCACAACCTCCAGAGGTCACCCTTACACTGCCAGCATCAGCTCTACCTCAAGCCTGAAAAGTGTGAGTTTGAGCAGACTAAGGTTGAGTATCTTAGACTAATTATTTTTCATAGAATGGCTGAGATGGACCATGTCAAAGTGGTTAGTATAGCAGAGTAGCCAGTGCCAAGAAACAAGAAGGAGGTGCAGGCTTTCTTAGGTTTCACCAACTTCTACCAAAGGTTCATTCAAGACTTTTCTTATCATGCATGCCCTCTCTTTGACCTCATTGTCAAGGATACTGCATGGTGCTAGAAAGCAGTGCAGAAGACTGCCTTTGATGCTCTCAAACAAGCCATGACTTCACAGCCTGTTCTTCTTTTTCCTGATGATGACTCTCTCTTCTGAGTCAAAGCTGACACCTCTGACTTTGCTACTAGAGCTGTTCTGTCACAGCAGTCTAAGAAGGATAGTAGGTGGCACTTTGTAGCATTCTACTCTAAGAGCCTTCATGCAGTAGAATGAAATTATAAAATCCATAACAAGGAGATGTTAGCCATTATATTTCTTGAGAAATGGCAGCACTTTTTTGAGGGTGTAAGGCACAAGTTTGAAGTTTGGACCAATCACAAAAACCTCAAGTACTTTCAGACAGCCAAGAAACTAAAATGCTAACAGGCTTAATAGTCTCTGTACTTGGCCAACTTTGACTTTTTGCTGCATCATAAACCTGGCCAGAGCACAATATGCTGACTATAGTTTAAAAGCAGATGACAACAGCAATATTGTTCTCCTTAAGCTTGAGCTGTTTGCTATTCATGCTCTAAAGAATGTGGCTGTTCAAAAAGATGAGGTAAGCATTCTCCAAGGCATCTATTGGGAGCCCATAGAGTAAAGTCAGTGCATATGGATGAGTGGACCTTGGAAAATAGGCTTCTGACCTTTTGGGGGCACATTTATATTTCAAATATACCTGAGCTCTGGAGGCAAATTGTGCAGCAGCATTATGACTCTTGCATTGCTAGACACTCAAGTAGGTGGAAGACCTTAGAGCTGATCTCTCACAACTACTAGTGTCAGATGTCATGCTATATTGGATCCTACACTAGTACTTGTAATCTCTGCCTCTGGACAAAACTCCAATGTCAACTTTCTATGGGTCAACTTTATCTTCTGCCTATTCCTGCTAAATGCTAGAGTGTAGCTTCTGTGGACTTCATTGTGGAACTGCCAGACTCTCATGGATATGATGCTATCATGGTAGTAGTTGACCTTTGTAGAAAGCGAGCACACTTCATTCCTACTCATATTACATGTTCAGCTATGGGTGCAGCCAACTTGTACCAAAAGAATATGTAGAATCTGCATAGTCTATCTAATGCTTATTGTCTCTGATCAAGGACCACAGTTTGTTTCTGAGTTTACAAAAGAGCTATACTGGCTGCTTAATGTGAAGCTTCACACTTCTACTGCTTATCATTCCCAATCTAATGGTCAGACAGAGCATGTCAATCAGGAACTAGAGCAGTATCTCCAGTTGCTCTGTAATGAGAAGCAGGGTGACTGGAATGAGCTATTCTCAAATGCAGAGTTTCAGGACAACAACCATGTCTATGCAGCCACCTAATTGAGCTTTCTTCTCCTCCTTGGCCATGATAGCATGTGGTTTCTTGGGACATTGCTGACTGTTGATAAAAGCACATGGAATCGCTCTGTGCAACATGTCTTGCACAGTGAAGACCGTCAATTTATAAACGTTAAGATGGCTTGGTATGTTATCAAGGTATCTGTCATGTATCAAAAACCAAGCACTGAAGACTGCTCAGAGATATGGTAGAATTGAAGACCAAACATGAGTAACACCACTCTGAGTGAGAGTCCTGTCACCACTGTAGATGTGAAACAACTCATGCAAAAGATAGTGTAGGGATAGTAGATGCAACCAGATTTGATGACTGTATGTCCCTTGTACGATTTTAAGGTCAGCAGAACAGGGCAATGGGGACAAACAAAATCACGCACTGGATCATACTTTTTTCTTTGGTCAGGAGCAGAGTGAACATTGTCCCACCAAAGTTGAATAAGATATTTCATATGCTCTTCATCCAAAACAAGTACCCATTGTCTTTGGGAAAAGGCTCTTCACACCTCTTCTTGTACTGCAAGACACTTGCATGTTCATCAAAGGATAGCTCAATGATAAACTTACAATACACTTTATTTGAAACTGAGGCAATAAACTCATTTGTTTCACCCCTTTGAAGACTCATACTATATTTAATGGGATCGAGCTGCAATGCAGTTGGTTTAGCAATGTACCATGAAAAGACAAACTCACCATCATTGTAGTACTTGGTTAGAGTAATACTAATAGTTCTGGGGCTTTCTTGAAGACTTAGAAAATCTACTTCTAATTCCACACTGATGTCTTGAAAGATGCTTGTGTATTGAGGTGATTTACTTCCAAAATATTTCTATTCTGAATGTAGAGGTGTTTAAACAAACTCCAGCCTAAGTGATTCACTTCCTGGGAACCACCAAGCCTTTGCCTATCAATTGCCTGTCTATTTGCTACTCTACTTGAGCTATTTATACCTCTTTCTACAGTGCACAGACCACTTCCTACACCTGACTTTTGGTTTCAGACTTTCCATTATCTCTAACATAACTGTTATCCCACTTCCCACTTTTGGATGCCTGTTTTGGTGCCACAGGATAGTTTCTTGTGCCTTCATTCCTCTTTGCTATTCTTAGCTTCTTCTTCCCCATTTATCTCTTCCTC
>JAGGAP010000822.1:0-11726 GCA_017657235.1 Termitomyces sp. T73sscA
ACAATCAGCACAGAGTACAGGTCCATCCAAACATCAAACTCACCAAGCTCTTGGCACCACTTGTGAAAGGTAATCCACTGGGAAGTAATTGGAATACTCATTAGATTTCCTATCACCGGGAGCCTCGAAGGACCAGGCGGAAGGGGACGACGAGGCTTGCTGATACGCTGCCGCACGTATAGGTAACTGATTATACAAACAAGCAAAGCAAGACTAGCTTGAAACCCAAGTACAGAAGGTGCCATGTCTCAACTGATAGATGAACGGTCTCAATTTATACAATGGCGACCAACCTCAATTAATAGGCCCCAAGACAGGAACATGTAGATCCGACTCCACAAAAATGTATCGTCAACGGCACACCTCTTCAGAGCCACATATCATCGACATAAATTATGAGAATATATGTATAGGACTTAACCTATACAGAGAATAGAAATGAAGCCCCAGTGTCGCGTCAGTATTAGATGAACGGTCTCAATTTATACAATGGCGACCAACCTCAATTAATAGGCCCTAAGACAGGAACATGTAGATCCGACTCCACAAAAATGTATCGTCAACGGCACACCTCTTCAGAGCCACATATCATCGACATAAATTACGAGGAAATATGTATAGGACTGAACCTATACAGGCACAGACGAAATGAAGCCGCAGAGTACCAGTATGGAGGAGACAACTGTATTAAAGGCTGTGACGAGTCCTGTTCCATCACAGTTACGTCACCTCAAAGCGATGTTTTGAAAATGAAGACGTGGATGTGTACCGAAATTCTGGAGATCGAGGTCAAAGCAGCCAGGCTGCACTTTTACTGGACTCTATATCCATGCATCAATATGTCGGACCCTGCTTCAGAAAAGTCATCTTGCGTATGCCATGCCAAATGGTTTGGAACCCCACCAGCGCCCAAATGACGAGTATCGATACCAAGGTGATTCATTGTTCCTTTAGCACTGAGATTACTACATTGACTCTTCCAAGAGCATGACGTTACTGTGTTCTTTGAAAAAAAGGAAGTATAGTCCCTATTGAGCTGTCATTGAAAGATTACGAGGATGTAAAGCCTCGTCTGTTAGACATGAAGGCTACTGCACTGTGCACAAGTGAAGCTTGGTATGTTGGGTCGCTGAGTCAGTCTCATATCTTCTTTCCCTCAACTTTGATAAGATCAAACTACCTCAAACAACCTCTGTCTGCTTCCCCCCAGACGCTTTCGGAACAGGTTTCTTTGTCAGGGCGATTTTATACCTGTTCTTCGCACGTATAGACGGGCGCTCAGCCTGGTATGAGCCTGCGCAACTCGTTCACTCAATGGTCGGTGCTACATCAGTGATTTGTATGACATAAATCATTGGTGTAACGCATGTTCTCGAGACAGCCTATACCTATATGTGATGTAGGAAACACACGGGCTTCATCACCGAGGCGAGGTTTTATCTTATATGGTCGTCCTGACAAGTCCGCTCAATTGTGGTGAAAGACGGCTTACCTTCTCGCTACCATGTTCTTTGAATTCCGGATCTCCGGTCACATATTCAAACTGCACGCATTGTTTCGGTAAAGAAGGTCCAGTAAAGTTGACCATTTTTTTATCTCTTGTATTGCTATTCTCGTATGAAGACCACACCGAGCATCGTTCCACTAGAAAATTCCGTACTCCCCTGTAAGTGACATGTGGTCGATCTAGCCTTGTGCCCTTAAGCTGAATTGACCTGGATGTTATTTATCTTTTCTTCGACTGCTGATCTCAATGCTCGATGCCTGCTAGCACTACCGTAATCGGGGGATGGCCGCTGGTCTTTGAATGTTGAACCTAGGACATGGCTCAAGCATGCCGCTTCGTAGTCGAAGCCTCAGGTGACATCTGACTTACCGACTATGCCTCCTATTGAGTTATGATGAAATACTGAAACAGAGTTTAAAATGACTTCAAGTCCAGGTTCTCAATTTTTTCCTCGATCTGCTTGTGTATATGTAACTTTCAAACCTTTGCACATCTGTGACTGCGCTCGGGAGAAACCCCGCAAAATAAACGGTGGCTTTTTCATCCCTGTATGAAGGTTAATAGAGGAAGTTTAGACAACATATAGAGCTTGATAACCCAAGGTTCACTATTTGTATGGACAACTTTTTCTTCATTGTGTGCTTGGCACTTGCTTAAAGAGACTTGTCATAATTTCGTACAATAATATATTTGATCTCGAAAGAAAATTGGATTTACGCATGCATACGACGACTCGTGCTTCAATTGTTACATTATCAGAACCGAGGTCAAAAATGAGCGCGGGCTCAGCCAGATGTCAAACTCACCAACTCATGATAGGCGATCCATTGGAAAGCTGAAGATTGCCTATCACTGGGAATTTTGAAGGATCGGGCGGAAGGGGACGATGAGGCTTGCTGAAATGTTGCCGTAGATATATGTAACAGATCGAAATGAGACACCAGATTTAGAGTCAGTACAAAAGTTGCCATGCTTGAACTGATAGGTGAGGGAAGGAAATGATCGTCAATCTCAACGAATAGACAGCAGACATTCAGATAGATCGACCAATGCCGTCCCGTTGTCCCGGTCATGGCATGCACTCGGCTGATCGATGATCGATAGAATTTACAATCAAGAAATACGTATATGTATTTGTTTACGATTCCAGCTCCTTCATCCACTCGAGTTTGACTGGAGTTCGATTTGCATTGGAATACATAGAAACTATATAAAGTCTCCGCCTCAAGCCTGTCTCGACCGACATCCCTGCTTCGTTGCTCGTTTGCATCAATTTCAATTGATGGGTCAATGTTTTCGCGAGAAACAGTTTTCTCACCCTTCTAATCTATCTTGATCTTTGAGCGGTCTGCCCAGTATACGACCACGCTCCTTGTGCCTGGTACGCACCGGTTCTAGTTGCTGCGCACAAAGTCCTCATTCAAACCCGACCAGTGGGCGCTGATCCCACCGCATCTCATCCATCGCGTTTATCACGGTTTTGTCCTGAGCATTTGTCATATACGGGGCCTATATATCTTCCACCCTCGCAACCCTCCATTTGAGCAATTGCACCTACCACAATGGCAAACTTCAACGGTACACAAGTTTTTTCAGTGAGAACTGCCATAAACTAACTTGAAACAATCTTTTACTCCTAGGATTTGACGTCCTTAATAGCGTTCACATTCTCTCACCGACTGCTCTTTATGGCTACATCCCTTCCAAAAGCGCCGCCCTAGCGTTCATCATCCTCTTCGCCGTTTCAACTGGTGAGAAACACAAACTTGCTTCTCAAAAATTTCTGGGTTTTTGTCATTCTCTTATTGATACTCGGGACAGTGGCGCACTTCGGGCAGGCGGTGTACACGAGGCACTGGTGGCTCATACCGACTATCTGCATCTGTGGTGGTTTGGAGGTCGCTGGCTGGGGTGGACGCTTTTGGAGTCATCATCAGCCTACGAGTTACTCTGCATACCTCCTCCAGTTCGGTCTAAACCCTATCACTCCTCGATGCTTTCCCTCACTGCTGTCGTACCTACAGAATCTGCAGCACAATCATGGCGCCAACATTCCTGCTTGCTGCGAATTTCGTCATCTTCGGCCAGATAATCGAAAGGCTAGGCACTTCATACAGCCGCTTTCCACCCAAATGGTGTGAGTTTACCTGCAGAGCCGTCATTGCCTGAACTTGTTTTCACTCCGCTATACAGACTCCATTATCTTCATCACTTGCGTAAGTAAATGATACCTACTTTCGCTGATTTCCTGAGAGAGATATCGCAGGATGTTATCGCGCTGATTATCCAAGGAACTGGAGGCGGCCTAGCTTCCGCGCACATCAAGACTAACCCTCAGCCGGTACGCTTTTCTCCCAGATTGACAGCCATGTTCTAACGTCCTATGTTTCATAGGGTGCCAACGTCATGCTTGCTGGTATCGCCTTCCAGTTAGGTATGTACATTCTCTCTCCCTTTTAATCCCTTACTAAGGTCCTATGACAGCGGTCATCGTCATCTACTCCCTCCTCATCGCCGAATTCTTTGTGCGTTACATGGGAAACAAGCCTTTCCGCAGGCCAAATGCATCCAGCGAATCACTTCCCTACCCGAAACCGATGACAACGAAAATCATGATCATGTCTTTCGGTATCGCACTCTGCACACTGTGTCTCTTCATTCGGTCTGTCGCTTTCTAAAAGCTCTATCTCTCTAGTATTGATTCATGAGTTGGCTATGAATTCAATATAAACAGATCCGTATACCGTGTGATCGAGCTCGCGGATGGCTGGGTGGGGCGTGTTATCCGCACGGAGGTGTACTTCAGTGTGTCATTTCTCGACTTGTCCTCTTTTCTCCGTGGTTCATTGCGTATCCCCTTGCCCTTTAGACGTTCTTGACGGAGCTATGATCACTCTTGCAATCTACACGTTCAACGTCATCCATCCCGGATACTTCCTCGCTGATGACGAAACTAAGGATGCTGAAAAAGCACGCAGCATATATTGAGGTGGATTTCTATGCCGAAACACGTTACATTCATCGCAATCCCATCGCTCATGTACTCGCATATTATTACCGAGTTTTGCAAATGAACTTCATAATCGTCTACATAAGTGTTGCATGTATCATTTGTGCCCACGTGTCTATGAATACGGACTTGACACAGTCTATGGTCATTGGGATCGTTTGAACGCACGGGTTGCATAATGTTTCATTCAACTAGGAGATTAAAATATATTCTATTAATGTACACATATGAAGAAGAGTAAGTAGAAAGCCAAACGAAAGAAAAGTGGAGTAAAAGCACATCGAAAAATGACCAACCAAAGTCGAGAAGAGCATGACAAACAAGCGGAAAGAGTGTCGAGGGCACGTATATAGTACCGACCTAAGAAAGTTGAATAGTAGATGTCGACCATACCAGAGCTCCAAAGAGATAACGAAGAGATGTCTGTCGAAGCGTGTTATTACTGTCAATGAGGACAGGGGTGAGGCAGTGATGGAGTGATCGGTATTGATAGTGGCTTCGTATGTGTGATTGCTTGATGAAAAAGGAGACCTATTCTCCCAGACGAGTCCGTCAATGTCCGCATGACGTCGTAAATGCTGTTGTTCGTAAAATCCGGATAGAGATATTGAAAAGGGGGAAGCAGGGGGCGTCGTGATCATACATAGGAACCAAGTACAAAGGAGCAGAGAAACTTGAGTTTTTCGGAACGATGAGGAAAATCCAGCAAGTATTCGCAGATAAATAGGAGAGCTGGAAGACAGGTGATTAGAACATGACAGTGTTAAATTCACAGTGAGATATGCCTGACATCATGCATTGCGATTATCCTCAACAAATGACACAACCACAACATCCTGCACCCTCAGGCTCGTCGTCCTGAGCTTCACCTGCATTTTGTGGAGCTGCGAAAAAGTATTCATATCTCCTGTCCAAGAGTGATGTAATCTTCTCACCATCATTTGGCCTGTTTTTACGCTTCTTCTTTACATCTGGTTCATTCTGGGTAGCGAATGGTCTGATAGACAGATGAACAATCGTAGGTATGGGCACAGAGTTCGTTTGCGGAGTATAAGTGGGAAAGTTCATTTCTATTTGAATGTGTCGTTATGGTTCCAAAGTAACAAAGAGAATGGTCATCCTACGCGATAGAGTTTCGTCGTCTTGTAACATCCTGCCAAGGTACAATACGCGGAGGAAAGAAGGCGCAGTAGGTCGTTCATCCTCCCAATCTATGTTCGATTATGTAAAACCTCAGAGAGGCCAGAGGTGTTAGAGCGCACCTGACGGCCATGAATTCCACACAAGTTCCTTCAGCCTTCCCACCGTCGTCCCAGGTTCAAAACACATTGTCCTTCTCTTCCCCGAAATCAGCAGAAAAGTGAGGTAGACCTGCGGTATCTGCGGTACATGTGTCTCTGCAGGAGTACCATCCGAGTTCTCAGCCTTCTCTTCCAATGGACTTGACACCTGTTTCGGCTCTTGCAGCACGGCTTCTATTCGCTGTGTGTCTCCTGACCGCGTACCGTTGGCCCCCTGAGCCGAGTCGAACTGCGTCATCGATGTGCTGGCAGAGTTGGCCTGGAATGTACCATCCATGGCAACATAGGACCGTGATGGGGGTTCAAGCGATGTCATAGATCGACTCTGAGGTCGTTTCGTCCTGTCGTCGTCGTCGGTGTCACCGGGGTCGGACTGGTCGTATAGGATGGACGTAGAGACAGCGATTGTAGTGAGACGGGGGATCGAAGCAGAGCTCGATCAGATTTCTGCGAGTATTTATAGGTCCATCGGAAGTGGATTTATATCCAAATTCAAAAAAGGGTGAAGCCGACAACGCCACAACCTTACAGACGACAATGCCGTTTGAAAAGGAGTTAACATCAAGTTCACAAGATAAAGAACAACAGTGCGCACGACGAGCTCGCTCTCCTGAGCACTGCATCGCTGTATGCTCTAATTAGCTAGCGCGCGTTTATGGAATAGTCCTCCCACGTGTATCACCCATCACAGTCCATCACAAATTTGGTGTTGTCACGGGGACCTCACGCTCGAGGGTCGTCTCATTATTTCGGAGGCTGTCCTTCGCTATGATTCCTAACGGCAAGAAGTGGATAATTATGCATCATAGGAGGATTAGTTGTCTTACATTCGGCACTGGTCGAGACCTCGGGTCTCACAGGTCTGTCGACATGAGAACGCCGGCCTCGACAACGTGTCTGTCCGACAATGCTAACAAAGTGGCTGATTCTCGTGGAGTACATACTCTGGGAATCTCCTTATCTCTCCGCCCCTCTCACGGTCCGAAAGTTTTTTGTAGATTGGCTCACCGAGGCTTACCCATGTCCCGTGGCCACATAGAACCTGAGAAATCCGAATACAGCTTTCATTATATTTGGCAGGAGGAGTCCCAGGTGGAAGGTTTTTACAGACGTCCGCCTGGCCTGTTTGATTGTAACTGATACAAAAAAAGACTTAACACGTGAACGCTGTGGAAAAGGCTGTTCCTTGTGACCAGCAGTCAATCAGGGACATGTAGACATATGCGTAACTGTTCTGAACTAAAAGCTGTGAAAGGCATGTATATACAAATTGATTGACTACATGTACAGGCAGGAACATGGCAGTTACACTAGTAAGGAACAGAACAGTAAACATAGGAAGATAGCGAGTTTGCAGAATAATAGCAGGACGAAAACATAGAAAGGAACGTATAACGACAATGAATGGTATTGCTTGTGATTTCGATTCACAAAGTGATTATAAATAGAAGGGTATAAGCCTTGAGGTCAATGCAAGTGACGAATTGACTTTTGAGGACGACGGGTGTCGGCGACGGTGTTCACCGAACATTAGGTATAATCACCATCGAGTCCGAGTGATGCAGTCCTCGGGAATCGAGCATCAGGAAATCCATCTTGTGACTTTGCAGAACAATGGAACAGCGATGTTCGTCGCGGCGGGAAGATACGACAAGAAAGGAGAAAAACTTGTGCGAGGCTCGAATCCTCGCTCTTTTTTCTCTACTAGCCTGGGGATGAAAACACAGATCGACCGAAATGCATGGTCATGATCGGAAAACTCGACGCAAGACCTTGCGCCGCGATTCTCGGGGTTGGGACCGATGAAGTCATAACTTGAATTCCACCTCCTTTCCCGAGTTCCTCAAGAAACACCGACGATCCGCGCGTCATGAAGGGAGCAAGATCATGCAATTCTTGTCCTGATATCTGCGTGGAGATCGTAAGTCCATCCACCACCGGCGTATCGGCAGCATGGTATTCCGAGAGTTCATTATCGAGGTCGCATCCATTTCGTATGTGGCGGTAAACAAAAGTCACCAGGACGAGGAGATTGCACATCAGGAGGGTCACTGCCGCCTGTCTAGCGTCTGAGGCGAACACGCGGACCGGGTCGAGTCACAAGACTCACCTCGAGGTTGGTGGTTAAGCCGTAGAGTGGGATATTATCCCCCATCGCGTAGATCACGCGAATCGCACAGACGCTGATCGTACAGATAGTGGTCACAAAGACAACGCGGATCATGTAAAGCGGAGCTTTTGGAAGCCTCGTGTGCCTCAGGATGAACAAAGGAATCACGACAAGTAGGATGTTTGACACGATGTCGGCTATTTTTCGGGCACAGAATCAGACTTATTGTCACAATTGCAGATGATTGTATTAAGAGGAATCACACGTACTGCATAGCTTGAATATGTTGAGAGCATGGCCGAGACTGCAGTCAATCCACACATGTTGACGGGCGCAGATGTAGTTCTTGAGAATGAGCATGATAACAATGTTGAAGAAGAAGATCCACGTCAACAGGTACACAAAGGATCTCGTTCGTCCACTAGGGAGGACTCGGAGAATACTACATGCGATGCTGATTCGAGATGCCCTGGAGCGAAGGCTTTGATTAACCTTGCTATAATAACGAAATAACAATATAAAAGGAAGTGCACCATATCGTGCAAGTGAATGCCATGGACGCAGCCTCATATACACCCTCCTGGAGCTTGATCGGGAGAGGGTCATTTCCCAGCGCCTGTTCTGAACGCAGAACGTCAGATTCGGATATCAACATCCATCTTCAAGTCTAAATAGCTTACCATCGATGCGAAAACGAATGCAAGCACATACGAAAACGATCGAGTCAAAGAAGGCAGCCGCAAACGCCCACCAGTCATCCCAGGAAAGTTGTCTCCGCCGTCTTCGTTGCGCCAAGCGGAACACAGTAGCAAGAATAGCCAGGCTATGGAAGACCGTTGACAGGGCTACCAAAGATTATCAGCCTCAGCGTGTGA
The DNA here is from genome assembly GCA_017657235.1 of Termitomyces sp. T73sscA. Taxonomy (NCBI): domain Eukaryota; kingdom Fungi; phylum Basidiomycota; class Agaricomycetes; order Agaricales; family Lyophyllaceae; genus Termitomyces; species Termitomyces sp. T73sscA. The sequence continues at coordinate 8,804 of JAGGAP010000822.1, forward strand.
TGAAAGTAACTAGTCACATCGCCGGTACCTGGGCTTACCTGTTATGACAACCGTAGTTCTCGACGACTCCCTTGTTGCCGACGTCATTGATGCTACGTATCCGCCACACCAGCGAGGACATGGAACGCCCAGTGGCAATGGCTAGTACCTGGGAAGAACGGCAAGAACAACGTTGTATGTGGTGAGAGTCTGAGTTTTGTTGAGAGGTGCTGTGTCATGTCCGCGAACGCGAACAAGTATAGAATCGGACAGGGTCGCGCGAGGTCGTGCATGCTAAAAGCCAAGTCAGGGTAGATGCATGGGGATGTAGAGGACTTAACGCTCTACATATTAGTATCACGTGGAATACCAATCATTCAACCTTCGTCCCGAATCAAACAAGAGAAATGTTGTGTTCGAGGCCGATTGAGGTTCTACGTACCGGTCAGCATTCTTGAAGGTTCTGCAGAGAAGATTCCGTTTGTTTGTTCTCGGCTAAGACTTTGGATACATAGTACGGAAGAACATGATGTAAGCCCATCGATGTACGTCTTCAATGTATGGAATCGAATACCGACGGTTACCGTGGCTCTGAAAATGTCATCACTGGGAGGTTTGAGCCAACACCGTTTGATGCGTCGAAACGCATTTTACACCTTTTGACCTGTCCTTGAAGCTTTTCGCTGCTTGCTTTACATCGTTCCTCGCGGGAAAGACTCCAGGACATATAGATCCAAGCAAGCCATACGCGACCTCACAACTGTCTTCTTTGAAGAAATTCCAAACAAAGTCCATCATGAAAGACGCTTACAAAAGCCGGACCGAATCAAGATTATAAGTTATCCCACGGCAAAGCGACTCGAGTAAATCAGAGAGGGAATCATTCGTTTGATTTGGCCTGTAAAAGTCTTAAATTGCCAGAATATATATAGACCTGTGGCACGAGATGAGTTCCAAGATACAGTAGGGTTCGGGTTCAAGGGATTGTTCCAACGCCATCTTCGGGTTTCCCGATCTGGACAGAACTTCTCTCTGGCAGGCTCTACCTAGTAGATGAACCCCACCAAACGTGTTCATAATTTTCCATGGTCAAACATATCGCTATCTTGATCTATCCTGACAAAGTGAGTAGCATCGTCGTGGGAGGGCCATGTGATTATGTTGCAAGAAATTCTTCTCGAGATAACTTTAAGAAAGTCATCAGAGAATAGAGCCTAACGAAAGATTTGCATCATACAAGTTCAGATGTTCCGAGAGGATATATGTATGTACTCAGTAGGATGAATGGACTGCTTTGGAGAATGATGTTCGATAGTAACAAGCAAGGTTTTGTGTTGCAAAAACATGCTTGAAAACACTGAACCATCGAGGCTTCATTCCGTGGAATACGAGACGTTGATCGAAATAAGGTCTTTAAAAGCTGCTTATACTCGCGCCCAAATCGATCTCAGATACTAAGGCTTCAATAGCGCGGCATGTTTTGGTAATGTGAGAACCTTTCTTGCTCGACATTGGAGTTTTGGGAGACCCTGCGCGATGATAGAATATGCCTGACACATGGGAGCTGACGTTCCCATTACGACGGAAGACGTTGCATGCTGACGAGCTAGCAGCAAATTGACATTCAAGGGTGAGTTGAAGGAATGACCATTGCTAGTGCCAATTAGGATTCTCCAGTCATGTGTTGAACCATAGGTTGTGTATCGTTAATATAATGCGACATTGCGCCAGTACTCGTGAGCTTGTGGCTGTGTCGATTTCCTAACATCTCCGACATTGGTAATTACTTTGGCACGGATTCCTCACCCACAATCTAGCATACGCACTTTTCAAACAACTGCGTTCCGTTCTTGATACATTCGCAACACGGCTAAAGATTATGGCGCGGGAAACGACTGAAATTATTATTACTGGTAACCAAAAATAAGATCTGCTTCACAACGCCAAGTCTCGACGAGTAACCATCCTTGGCGACTCTGTACCAAGCAAGCTCTGGGAAGCTGGAAATATCTGTTGCACTTTTGAAGTTCTTAGTGTCGCCGCCGAATGGTAGCAGCCTTGCGTCAGAACGCCTTTACACTGTCCTTGGCAAGATCGGAGGAGCAACAAGTGATGCATGTACTCTTGATTATCGATAACCTGCATAGCACCATTGATAATGCTTTAGGAAGGAAAGCGTCTGAGGGTTCCTTAACATTGCTGACTGTTAACAAAGGGGAATTAAACAATATTCTTGTCTGGGGAACTGCAATTGAAGAAATATCCATCTAGTTGTCATGTGGTCTTCGGAAATTTGGAGGCATTGCCAGAGGTAATGGGAACGTATATCGGAGGAATGGTTGTAATAGGTAGATATCCAATGGTAGATGATACCGAAGCTTCTGAAGCTGAAAAGATATAAAAATGCATTATTTCAGGAGCGTGCGACCAAGGATAGTCCATCCAAGGCAAAGAAACCGACCAAAGCGACGTATGGAACTGACCATACGAAAAACCCACGGAGATAATGAACATATCTTCCGAAGAAAACGAATGTGGTATGGAACAGGAGGCTCGCGATAGGTTGCCCACTTTGCCACAAAATCTGGGTCAAGGTGCTTCCAGCGATCATAGTAATCATATGTTACATATCGATAATTTGCCTCGGCTCCGAAAGATAACACATGCTCGGGTGTCAGGGGAACAACCTGTTCTTCAAAGAATTGCAGAGCTTCTGAAGCCTTGAATCGTCGTGTGATGTTGCGAGTCGTCATCCGGTCAAACAGGGGCGCTAACATTGGGACAGTGTGCGTCAAATGCTGAGTAGAAATTCGCATCAATAGCAGATGGATGACAGTGCAGACCAACTCACCTGGAATTCTCTGCAAAACATAACACCTAGCATTCCGACATCAAAGGCGAAAGGATTAAAATCAAACTCTCCCTGCAACGTATCCCCTGGAAC
>JAGGAP010000823.1:0-11713 GCA_017657235.1 Termitomyces sp. T73sscA
CCACTGCTATGCAGTATCCTTAACAGTGAGATCAAAGAGAGGATAGGCATAGTAAGAGAAGTCTTGGATGAATCTTTGGTAGAAATTAGTGAAGCCAAGAAAAGCCTGCACCTCTTTCTTGTTCTTTGGCTCAGACTACTCCACTACACCAGCTACCTTATCAGGATCCATCTCAGCCATTCTATAAGAAATAATCAGCCCCAGGTACTCAACCTTGGTCTGTTCAAACTTGCACTTCTCAGGCTTGAGGTAGAGCTGGTGTTGATGGAGGCATTTAAAAGCAATGCATGTGATGCATCAATGCTTCTCTAATGTTTTAGTGTAGATGAGGATGTTATTGAAATAAATGCAAACTACACCTTCCACAATCAGGTTATAGAAGATGTTGTTCATCATTGTCTGGAAGGTGGCAGGGCTGTTTGTGAGGCCAAAGAATATCATCAAAGGTTCAAAGAGTCTGCAATTGGTTCAGAATGCTGCCTTCCACTCATCTTCTTCTTTAATGTGCATATTGTTGTAGCCCTATCAGACATCTAACTTGGTAAAATAGCATGCACTACAGAGGTTGTTGACAAGCAATGAGTGGCAAGAGATAACAGTTCTTTACAATTACTGCATTCAGAACACAATATTCCTAAACCAGACAAAGAGATCCATCCAGAGAGGCCATGGGGGACTTTGAAGGACATATCTGGCCAGAGTCAAGATTCTTCTGCAAAAACACATCTAGCTTAGGAGCCAGAGAGTACACCTTGCAGCTAGAGAGTTCTGCATCCAGAATAAGTTCAATAGCATAATTTCACTGCTTGTGTTGATAGACTCAAAATTAAGCTAAGTGCTGTCTGAATAGGCGGCAACTTAATCTTTTGGGCAAGTAGTTTGTGCTAGAGTCTCAGACAGGTCCCAGAAACCTTGCTATAAAATTTGAAGTCTATTAAGTATAAACAAGCTATAAGCAATCAGTTGCTAGAAGAGGTTAGCAAGAAATGCTAAGGTATGATGGCAAGAAAAGGGGAGGTGCTTAGCTACACAAAGCTACTGAATCCTAGCTGTAAATGCTAGGCATGATAGTTCATAAGCAAGGCACCAAGGCATTGGTGATGTAAGACTAGAGATGCTTGAATAGCACTGCACAAGCTAAGAGTAGAGGCGTCAAGAAATAGGTGCCAAGAAAGAGAGAGAGAGAGAGATGCTAAGACAACTTCAGGAGTAAAGTTGCTTAGAGATCTAAACTCTGGTGAAGACAGTTGTGGGCAGAAATGTGTATGATTTTTTCTGTGTTATACTGACAAACAGTAAAGTATTTATACAAAATAAAAATAGCAAACTTGTCAAAGTTGCCAAGAACATAGGCAACAGTTAGAAGTAATATATAAGAAAAAGGTAAGTAGAAAACTGTGAATTATACCAAATTTGCAAAAATAAATGAAGTTCAAAAATAGAAGCATTGGCAGACTTTTGCCAACTATTACTTTATCAAACTAGCTGTCATAGGGAAATGTTATCAAAAATATGTTGCCAAGAGGAGGCTAAGCAAGGCATCAGCAAACTCTGAAACAGTTAATGTTTTCAAGCCATCCATCAGATGGTTAGCATGATATAAATGATGCAGGCTGTCAATCCAGTTGAGGCTTCTAGCCTTTCATTAAATGCTAGTTTTGATGTATTAAAGATGGTGGAAGCTGTTAGCATGAGAGGCTGCCTGCCATCTAGTGGGGATAGCAGGCAATAAGGCAAGAGTATCATAACTCAGCACATGATGCATCATGTGATCTTGACACGTGAGAGATAGACATTGTTCACAGATTGTTGAAAACAATGAGTAGCAAGAGTAGAGGCATGTGATCTAGTCATGTGACTTGTTAGTGTGCTGTTAATCAGCATATTGTTGGCTGATGGCAGTTGATAAGGAAGGAGGCAAAAATATTGTCAAGTCCCAATGTAGGAACTATCCTAAATGTTTGGTTCTTTCTGCATAGAAGTCTTTGGAAGGCTCATCAGTGTGCAGAGAGGAAATTAAAGGAGGCCTTAGAGAACATGTCTTCAAAGTTATAAAGGTGATAAGAAATACTGTCATAAAAAGGCTTTGGCTGAGAGTTGCCTGCAAAGGCTTGAATCAACTGCTGGAAAGTAGTCTAACTAGCCCAAATCTCAGCCTCTGTGGGTGGAGGTTGAAGAGCCACACCATAGATCCTATCACCTACCTCAATTGCCTCATCTGGAAACTCAGAATCAGGAGCATTGGCAAACTCACCTTCTTGTCCTTTGTCCTGCTGGAGTCCACATCCCACACCTTAAACATTCTTGTAGAGGACCTCTCTATGAAAAAGCACCAAAGGAGAAGGGTTCAACAAGTCAGTATCAGAAAGGGGAAGTTGCTCTACACAACAAGCATGTATGGCAGCATGCTCCTTCACCTGTGCTCTATGCTCTTCTCTCATCTTGTCTGCACATGTGGAACAACCTTGAGGGCATTGGTTCATGTGCACCCCACTCTTAGCCTAGGCAATCTCAGAGTTATGGTTTTAGAGCCATGTAAATCCCAAGCTCATGTCCTGCTTTTCTAGACTAGTGACAGCAAAGGCAGCATGCTCCAAGTGTGTGCAATAAGAAAGCATCAGGTCCACTACAGAATGGATAGGTCCAGCTTTATTGAGCATACTATCAATATTGTAGACTGGGATTGGGTAAAAGAGGGGCCAGATAGTAAGCTGGTTACATTCCACATAGTTCATATCAAGGAAGAGTTCTATAGCACCACTGTTTAGTAGGGCTATGACACTCTAATTTTGTTGTGTGTCAGTTGTCTCTATTTCCATATTTAGGCACAGTGAGTTAGGAGATAGAGTAGGGGCTATAACATATTGGTGAAGCAAGCAGCATTGTTCCTAAGCTGAAATGTATGGGTGCAGAGAATAAGAAAAGGAAGGCCTAGTTAAGACTTTGACTAAAGAAGAGTTTTGTACATTGAAGGTGCTTATGGTTTCAGCCAGAGAATCATTGACAGAAGAAAATGTATTGCAAGTTTTACTGACAAACAAGCAAACTGGTTAGCACTAAGTGGTGAAGGCATACAACTCATCTGTCACTTGACTAAAAATCCTCTTCTGGACCAGCAGAGAGAGCAACAGCCTTGGCCAGCTCTTAGGCAGAGGGCTCAGTCAGTGGCACATCTGAAAAAGGGTCTTCAGCTGCATCCTTTGTGGCAAGAAGCTGTACTAGGAGCTCCTCCTATTTGACAGGAGAAAGATAGTGCACTTTTAGCCTCTGAGGGTGGAAGCATGCAAAGTGGCCAGGCTTTCTACAATGTCAATATAGCAGGAGCATGGAGGAGCATTGGCAAGAGGCATTGACTTTCATGAGTACTCCAAATAGTAAGAGTCAAGTAACAGGAACCAGTAAGGCATGACTACTGGAGAAGGAGGAGCAGGACAATGGAACATGGGCAGATGCAGCATAGTCTGAGGACAACAATGACTGAAGGTGCAATATGTTTATGTCTGATATATATAAGTAGGTCAATAAATAATGATCATTGTCAAAGCTAGTAGTAGCCATGCATAAAGGAGTGTGTGTGATAGCACTCACTCAAAAGTCAATGTTCAACGATATTCTTCTGCAAAACAATGTAGAAACACAACAAAAAAAATTTAGAACATGAATTGACTTGTTAGTGGCAGTCACAAATGCATGACTCTTTGATAGTGCATTTTACAGAAACCTTGCATTGTATGTGACAAGTAGCTACAATAGTTTATCTATAGTTTTGACAAGAATATTCATATCAAATTCTAAAAACAATTGGACTATTTTTACTGTGTTTTTACACTGTTTTGCAAAAGAACATTGTCTTTTGCACCCAGTGTATGGTTTTGACATAAATATTTAAATAAAACTTTGAAATCAATTGGATTACTTTCAATGTATTTTTGCAAAAAAGCATTGGTACCTGCACCCAGTGTTGCTCTCTGCAACCTGTTATTCAGAGTAGGCAAGGCTAACTACTAGTCATTTCTATAGCAGTAAGCCCAAACTGCTACACACACTTCTGTGTTCAAGACCAGGGCAATAATATGCATCAACTGGCTGCACCAGAGATTGGATACAAATCTTAGTATTCTACTATTTGTAACATTTTGCTTAAAATAAAACATATAATAATTGCATGCAATGAAGCAGAGTTGGACTATTTTGTTCCATTAGAACAACAACATTATCTTTTGTGACCTGTTATATATAGTGAACAAGGCTTTCATAACTGCCAGTCACTTTTATAGTAGAAAATTTAAACTATAAGTGCAATGATAAGCCTCCTACAAGGTTTTATGCAGAAAGGGCCAAAGACTTAGGATAGTTCTCACCTTGGAGACTTGGTAATATCTTTGGGTCCTTTATTATTGACTTTCACTAGCCAGGAATATGCTAATTAACAGCCCACCAATGAGTCACATGCACAAGTCACATGCATGAGTCACGTGCCCCTGCCCTTGCTATGCCAATCCTGCTTTGCCATCCATTGCCTCCAACAACTTGCAAATAATGTCTACCTCTCCTGTGCTAAGGTCACATGATGTATCACACATTGAGTCATAATACTCCCACCTTGTCACTCACTCCCTTGCCAGATAGCAGGCAGCCTCCTCCACTAACAGCTTCTGCTATCTTTGATATGTCAAAGCTAGCATTTGATGAAAGGCTAAAAACGTTGACTGTATTGACAGCCTGTATCATTGATGTCACACTAACTGCCTGATGGATGGCTTAGAAACACCAATTGTTTCAGAGTTTGCCAATGCTTTGCTTAGCCTCCTTTTGGCGACATACCTTTTGATAACATTTTTCTGCAACAGCTAGCTTGATGAAGTAATGGTTGGCAAAGGCTTGCCAATGCTTCTATTTTTGGACTTCTTTTATTTTTGCAAATTTGGTATAATTCACAATTTCCTACTTACTTTTTCTCATATATTACTTCTAACTGTTGCCTATAACCTTGGTGATGCTGACAAGTTTTCTGCCCTTTTTTGTTATTATAAACATCAAAGAGATTGTATACCTTTGAACACACAACTGTCTTCACTAGAGTTCAGATTTCTAAGCAACCTTATCCTGAAAAGTTGTCTTAGCGGCTCTCTTTCTCTCTCTCTTGGCACCTCTACTCTTAAACTTGTGCAGTGCTATTTGGGGCATTTCTTGTTTTACCTTGCCAATGCCTTGGCGCTTCACCTACAAATTATCGTGCCTAGCATCCATGACTAGGATTTAGTAGCTCTGTGTAGCTAAGCACTTTCTCCTTTCTTGCCACCCCCTTAGCACCTCCTTGCCCACCTCTTAGTGACTAACCACTTAATAGCTTGTATATACCCAACAGGCCTTAAATTTTATAGCAAAGTTTCTGAGACCTGTCTGAAACTCTAGCACAACTACCTGCCCAAAATAAAAGTTAAGTTGCTGCCAACTTGGACAGCACTAAGCTTAATTTTAGGCCTATCAGCAACCTTTGAAGATTGTGTCTAAGTCATACAATCAGCAGAGAGAAGTATATTAGAATACTGATCAGTAATATAGTAATGACTACACACCTAGCAGAGGGAAATACAAAGAAAACAAGTCTAAAGACTTTGACTACCAGGTTGGCAAATATATTAAGAATGAATCATGGAAAGATGAACTGTAGTAAAGATGACATTGGACTTTGTGCATGCACAAAACCTGACATCATATTATGTAATCACCAGAAAAACTAGGCCTGGACATGGCTCTAGGCTGCTACAATGCATCTGAAACAAGAAATGAAAGTGAAACATAAGAAAAAAATTAGACTGCTTTTAAAGAATACTAGAAAAATCATGTGATATAATGTTGGACTCTGTGCATGCACAAAACCAAACATCACATTATGTAAGCACAGGAAGCAGCATATAGAAAGGGTTGAAAAAAACAAGAACTGAGCATATTGTACTGGAATAAATGACTTAAGGTGTAGTTCCCTGATATCACTCCCTCTTTAATGTGCAGCACCTTGACATGCAAGATAGAAGTAGTCCAGAATGGCCTGATTAGCTGGCAGGATTGGGTAAAGTCCTTGAATGGCTCTGGGTGCATTAGAATATATCTGATAAAATTCTCTACCCAGATCTGGTGCATAAACATTCTCTTATAGTTCTCAAGATACATCCTCTAGATCATAGCCTTTCTACTTCACTTTGAACTGGAGCTTATTCTAGAACAAACAACTGTTCAAGATTTGTTCTATTTTGTACTCCACCTTGTTGTTGACTAGAACTGATGGGGTAGTGGTTTTGGCTGTTGGCTAGAAATGGAGTTATTTGAAGCTGGAGATAGCTTCACCACATTGAAGACTAGATGGAGTTGATGCATGCTCACTAGTAATTAGAGTTGATAGGCTAGGGGGCCTACTTGTTGTTCTATTATAAAGGAGCATAACTTGTGGTAGAACAGCTTCTGAGATAGCTGAGTAGTGGTAATATTAGATCTGTCTAAGAAGACTTGATTAGCAGATTTGTACTTGGGAGCTGGAGTGCATCCAAAATCATAGTAGCATGCCACATTATCCTTGGCCTTTGCTAGTGTCACTTTGGCCTCTTCTTGAGTCTGCTTCATCTAGTCTATAAAGTCATTGACAGACTCATTTTCTGAAGTGCAAGCACAAGGTTCAAAATTCATTTGAAGGTGGTAGCTAGTATCAAGAAAGAAGAGCGAGAACTGAGTTAAAGCATGAACATGATTGTTGTACTAAAACTCTGCATCAGGCAGTAGCTTATCCTAGATATTCTGATGCTTATTGCAGAAGAGTTGCAGATACTGCTTCAGTTTCTAGTTGATACATTCTAATTGATACATTCTGTCTGTTCATCTAACTGAGGGTAGTAGCAGTGGAAGTGTGGAGCTTGATGCCTAGCATGCAATAGAGCTTCTGAGTATTGAGCAACAAACTGTGGTTTCTAGTCAGAGACATAAGTGCTAGACAGTTCATGCAGCTTCTAGGCATTCTTTTAATCCTTTTAATTCCAAGTTGGCCACTCCCATAGCTGAGCACATAGTGAGGATTAGAATAAAGTGGGCTTGCTTACTATAGTGGTCTATGACAATCATAGTAGCATCATACCCATGGGCATCTAGCAGCTCTAGAATCAAGTCTGCTGAGGCTATGCTCTAGCGCTTAGCAGAGATAGAAAGGAAATAGAGCTATTCTATAGAAAGTTGTCAATGAAGTTTGGTTCAGAGGCAGAGGTCATAAGTGCTAGTATAGGAGCCAATTTATTGTGACATCTGGGGCCACCAGTAGTTGCAAGACACCAGCTTTAGTGTCTTCCACTTGCCAGGATGACTGACAATGTGAGAATCATAGTGCTGTTCCACAATCCACCTCTAGAGGTTTTGGCATATAGATGTGTTCTTTAAAGATTAGCAACCCATTCTCCAAAGCCCATTCATTAATGCATCCTGAATTTACTCTCTTGCTCTAGTTGGTATGCAGGGCCATAGCAGTCTTAGCTACTACATCCTCCTGCACTCCTTTTCTAGTTTCCTTGTTGTATGTTCTAAAGAATGTTTGCCTCATCTCCTTGAACAACTACACCTTCAAGAGCATAAATAGCAAAGAGCTCAGGCTTTACAAGGGTGATGTTGTCATTATCATCAGTTCTTGTACCATGGTCAGCTCATTAAGGATAAAGCATTTGGCTTACTCATGCTCCATCCAAGTTTGTAATGCAGCAAGAAGTCAAAGTTGGTCAGATACAACAACTATTAAGCTTGATGGCAGTTGAGCTTCTTTGCTATGCAGAAATACTCAAGGTTTTTGTGATTAGTTCAAACTTCAAACTTGTGCTATGCACCCTCAAGAAAATGCCACCATTCTTCAAAGGAGCAAATAATGGTGAGCATTTCCTTGTCATGAATCTTGTAGTTCTGTTCTACTGCATTAAGGCTCTTGGAGTAGAAGGCTACAGAATGCTACTTACTATTCTCCTTTGACTGCTGAAAGAAGACTGCTTTTGCAGCAAAGTCAGAGCTATCAGCTTCAACACAAAAGGGAGAGTTGTTGTCAGAGAAGAGGAGGACTGGTTTTAAGGTTACGGCTTGCTTGAGGGCATTAAAGGCAATCTGCTAGAAGTTCTCTCACTGTCATGCAGTATTTTTGATGGTGAGATCTAAGAGAGGACATGCATTGTGGGAGAAGTCCTGAATGAACCTTTGATAGAAGTTAGTAAAGCCAAGAAAGGCCTGCACTTCTTTCTTGTTCTTTGGCTCAAGCTACTCCACTACACCAGCTACTTTGACCAGGTCTATCTTGGCCATTCCTTGCAAGATAATCAGCCCCAGATACTCTGCTCAAACTTGCACTTTTCTAGCTTGAAGTAGAGCTGGGCACTCCAGGACAATGCATGATGCATTGGTGCTCTTCTAATGTTTTGGTGTAGATGAAGATGTCATCAAGATATCTGCAGACTACACCCTCCACAATCAGGTCATAAAAAATGTTGTTCATCATTGTCTGGAAGGTGGCAGGGCTGTTTGTGAGGCCAAAGAACATCACCAAAGATTCAAGGAGTCTGCAATTGGTTTGAAACACTGCTTTCTACTCATCTCCTTTTTTTGTTATGCACATTGTTGTAGCCCCATCAGATATTCAACTTGGTAAAATAGCATGCACCACAAAGGTTTTGACAAGCTCTGAAATAAGTGGCCAGAGATAGCAGTTTATTACTATCATTGCATTCAGAACATAATAGTCCTAAATCAGACAAATGGATCTGTCTTTCTTCTTAATGATTCTCTGGCAAAAATGCATCTAGCTCATCCTGCTCATAGGAAGCCAGAGGATACACCTTACAGCTAGATTATTCAGTATCTGGAACAAGTTTAATAGCATGATTCCACTGCTTGTGCTCTGGGAGGGAATCGAAGGAGGCCTTAGAGAACACATCTTCAAAGTCATGAAGGTAATGAAGAATGCTGTTATTGAAGAACTTAGTTAGTTGCAAAGGCTTGCACCAACTACTGGGAAGTACTTTGACTAGCCCAAATCTCAGCTTATATGGATAGAGATTGAAGAGCTATAGCATAGATCCTATCACCTACCTCAATTGCCTCATTTGAAGATTCAGAGTCAGGATCTCACGCCTTGAACATTGTTGTAGAGGGCCTCTCTATAGGAGAATGCTAAAAGAGGAGAGTCCAACAAATCAATATTAGAGAAAGGAAGGTGCCCTATGCAACAAGCACATATGGCAGCATGCTCCTTAACCTATGCTTGACATTCTTTCCTTGCCTTATCTGTACATGTCAAACAATGTCAAGGGCATTGGCTCATGTGCACCTTATTCTTAGCCTAGTTGATCTCAAAATAATAGTCTCAGAGCCATGTAAATTCTAGAAGCATATCTTGTTTTCCCAGACTAGTAACAGCAAAAGCAGCACACTCAGAGTGTGTGCAATAACAAAGCACTAAATCCACTACAAAACAGATAGATCCAGCTTTGTTGAGCATACTGTTAGTGTTGTAGACTGGAATTGGATGAGAGAAGAGCCAAGTAGTGAGCTGATAATGTTCTATATAGTTTAAATTGAGGAAGATTCCTGTAGCACCACTGTCCAGCAGGGCTACAACACTCCAATTTGTTGTGTGTCAGTTGTCTCTATCTCCACATTCAGAGAGGCTATAACATATCGGTGAGGCAAGCATTGTTCTCAAGCTGAAATGTATGAATGCAGAGGATAAGAAGAGGAAGGCCTAGTTAAGACTTTGACTAGAAAAGAGTTTTGTACATTGGAGGTGCTTATAGTTTCAGCCAGAGAATCATTGACAGAAGATGTATTGCAAGATTCTATGGACAGACAAGCAAACCAATTAGCACTAGGCAGTAGAGGCATACAACTCATACATTGCTTGACTAAAAATCCTTTTCAGGACCAAAAGATAGAGTGACAGAGTTTAGTAACTTCTAAAAAGAGGGTTCAGTCAATAAAGCATTAGAGGGAGGAGTCTCCAGCTGCATTTTTAGCAGCAAGGAGCTGTACTAGGAGCTCCTCCTGCTCCACTGAAGAGAAATAGCATACTTTTGGTTTCTGAGGGCAGTAGCATGCAAAGTGACTAGGCTTTCCATAATAGTGGCACAACAGGAGCATACATGAGCATTGGCAAGAGGCATCAACATGCATGGATACCTCCAATAGCAAGGGTTGAGCAATAGGGGCTGGAGGAGGAGAAGCTGGAAATGGAAAACTAAAAGATGGAGCAGAGTAGAAAAGGTCTGAAGATGTTGAAGCTCACACTTCAGCTCCATAAGTTGCCATTGATCTCTTGCAACCTTGAACCAGGTTTCTATACAGCTGTCATCTGGTTGACCCTTAGCTAAACTGTCAATATAGTCCATAAAAGTAGGATGAAGACCTTCTCTAAAGATGAGACAGAGCTGGAGGCCATCTGGATATTCAGCCTGTTCAACTAGTGCATAAAAGGAGTCAATGTACTCATCTAGGGAGCACTTTCCTTGACCATACTGGCTACAAGCCTGAAGAGATAGAGCTGCAATCTTAGCTGGATCCAGGGGGAAAACATGGCTTGGAAGTCCTTCTTGAAGGTGTCCTAGTCTGTGAAGCTTGCTATGCCTCCAGAGCATTAAAAAACCTGAAGGGCATAAGTAGAGGCTTACTCTAACTTCATGTAAAATAGGACTAATGCAATTTTCAGCACATTAAAACTGAAAGCCTCACTACTCAGCTGGATGTAGGTGATGCAGGACTGCAAGAAGCACTTGCTTGTAGCATGCTCCCTATTATAGGCATCTGGAAGGGCAGGGCAAGGGAGCTTAGTAGGAGCACAAGCAGAAGCAGAGGTGCTGAAGCATGAAGTCTGGGCTGGAGTGGCTGGTGATGCTGGAAATGCTGGAGCACCAGTAGAAGGAGTAGGAAGATGCTCTAAAAGTGCTTTGAGGGTCTAAAAAATAGTGTTGATGGTCTGGTGGAGTACAGAAAATTTGGTGGTGTGGAGGGCCAGAGAGGCTTTAGTGGCCTATATCTGTTTTTTTAGAGCAAGCAGACAAGTCAAGGCATTGTTCTCTAGAGTGGAAGCACTAGAAGAAGTAGCTGGAGAGACTGATTGAATCATAGAAGGAAGGAAAGGCAGGCGAATTGGTGGAGAAGAGACTTCTAGAGACAGAAGGGGTTCAATCAAGCTAAAAAGGGCTCCTAGACTGAAGCTAAAGACTTGTTCTGCTGTAAGAGCAACCTCTGGAGATTGTGGCTAAGTCACACAACTGGCAGAGGAAAATCCAAAGTATATTAGAATACTGATCAGTAATATAGTAATGACTACACACCTGGCAGAGAAAAATCCAAAGAGGACCTAAGAACTCTGACTGCTAGGTTGGCAAATTTACTAAGAATGAACCATGGGAAGATGAACTATAGGACAGATGACATCAGACTTTGCACATGTGCAACCTTGACATCATATTATGTAATCACCAGAAAAGCTGGGCCTAGACCACTGCTGGCATTGGAAGATGTTTCTGTGGGAAAAAGTGTAAAAGAAATGTGTCATGCCATTTTCAATGTGCCAATTTCTGAGAGAAAAAGTCTTTAAACAAAGGAAAGTGCCTTTTTCTGTTGGAAATTTGCACATTGGAAATGGCATGACACACTTCTTTTACACTTTTTCCCACAGAAACATTTTCTGGTACCAGCA
>JAGGAP010000824.1:0-11711 GCA_017657235.1 Termitomyces sp. T73sscA
AGCGGCGATGGTGCCTGGGCCCGACATATTGTGATGAGCGGTGCCTGGCCCGACGCGATGAATAGTGTCCGTGGTGTCGAGTCCGGATTCCTCTCCAACATGTCCTACACGATACTACGGCGGAAACCTTCATGAACACCATGAGGGTTAATGTTCTATCGCGCGTTATGCGTTCAGTCACATTGTCAACGACTCAAGAAATGTCATCAGGTGTTTCCATGCTGTGAAATTCGCATCTACTGCAATGCAAAAGGTAAATTCGTCAAGAGGGAATGAACGTAGTGGTGGAAGCATTATCATGACTGCATCAAGCAAGTTTATTCAAAGAAAGTGCGCTTACTGATCCTGACGAGAAGTACAGCGGCTGGATTACGCTCAGGAGCAGGCACTGTCGATTGTGAGCCCATTCCATTCCGTCTTACCAGCAATGACTGACAAATTAATAGACAGCGCTTGCAAAGCCGCGTGAGTACGCGACCAGTTGAATATGAAGCGTCTTTGACTTGCAATCAGTGTCAATTCTTTCGTGAAAACTTCCGCATACCAACTACAAAGATGCGATATTCGTCTTGATACTATCTTTCCCACTTGATCGAAACGGGGGTGACTGGAGATACTTTTGAGTATGCTCGCCAGGGTGGGTCAGCAGGAAATTTGGTTAATTGAATCCTCTTGGACGCTTCGGCATTCCGGAAGGTATACAGATTGTTTTTGCTTTTCGCACAATCTGAACAGGGGACATTTAGAAATTGTTCAGGTCGCGGTATTCTTGGCCTCAGGTAAGTAGATCATCACTTTCTGTCGCCATTCTTCGATAATGATATCATATACAGATGATTCCAGCTATGTGAACGGACAAAATATCGCAGTAGATGGAGGACTATCGGCGTCACACCCTGTCGCCCCAGGAAGATGGGTTTGAACTGTAGAATTTATGCAAAAGGCTTTATTCGAACGCAACACGGTGCAAATCACTGTTTCGCATCCCTCAGCTTGAACTGCAAAGGAACTCTGATAGGGCTGAGAATGCACAAGTGATGAGCGAAGGATCAATGGGGCAATTGACAAAACGACTGACGTTAATGTGAGTCCTGGTTTGCAGGCCAAAATTCGATTTTTTCTCTCCTCAAAGGTTTCACCAGCAAATTGTGGTTCTTCTTTAACTTGAATTTTGTATCGGGACACAAGCATAGTCAGAACGGCGATCCCTTCCGTCTCAAAAAATCTGCAATATATTTAGAGAATTAAGCCGGAGTGCATGTGTCGTAATACTCACCTGCGTCCCAGACATGCGCGTGCACCTGCATATGCTATGAATTAGATCCCCATCGGCAGTGATCAAAGAAAAATCAAAGCAGACCAGCACTGAAGGGTATAAACGCGTCTCGAGGCCAATCCTTGTCAAGGAAGCGAGAAGGTTTAAAAGACAAAGGGTCCTTCCAGTATCGAGCTATATACGGTTGGGGGTAGTGGTTTGACCAAGGACTCATCAACCAAATTCACGTACGATTGTAATGCAGTCCTGCAACACCAAGAGAAATTTCTGTGTCTTTCGGGACAGCTACGACAACTTTATTTCCCTGTGTGTCAATGGTTGACAACACAGTATCTTCGGCACTACACTTCGGAATGGAAGGTACCTGCAACAAATGGCTAAGCAGGATGACTAGGAAGGTTGACTGAATATTCAACTGGTGGGAACATGCGGAGGGTCTCATAAAACACACTAGAAGGAAATCAGCACGAACGTGCGAAGGGATTTCAACTTACGCCATAGAGTAAGTGAACAAAGGCATTGTTTCGTAGCTCTGATCACGAGATTATTGTTGGTTGGGTAACCTAGGGAACCTGTTGTAATAACTCACTGGAAGGTTGCCTCGAGCCAGAACATTCTGAATTTGTTTATATAAAATCTCCTGTTCATCCTGGTACAGGGCAAGCAGAGCAAAAGTATAGCACAGAGTATGACCAGTGGTCTGACAAATCGCGGAACCCAAGACATAAGATCACAACAACAAGGACTTCAATCAAACACACCTCGTGTCCAGCAAGCAAAAATATGAAGATATTGCCTACCATGCATCGAATGAGACAACAAAGTCCAGAGTTGGATTTGGTAACGTACCAATAAGCTCGCTGACGGATAGTTTGGCTTCATCCGAGTCTTCATCGTTTGCATCCAAGAGACTGCTGAATAGATCATTTCTCGTTTCTTTCCTTTCAGCTGTCTGCCGCTCTTTGATCATTTCCGTCATGTAACGCTTGGTAACAACGTTAGATATGTACTATTGGACGAATTGAGCACACACCTCCAACTCATCAAAGGCAAGCCTGACGTTCCTTAAGCGTTTGGTCAAACCAAAAGCAGGCTTTGGTATGAGAAGTTTCAGGTGTGTATTGGCTACGACGATGCGGATGGCGTCCTTGAAGGTTAATAGATGGGCAGTAGGGATTATATCATCGTCCTTCCAAGAAATTGTGCGGCCAAAACCTATTAGAGTGTCAGACAATCAGAAGAGGTCACTTGTAAAGCGCACCTGCGACGGAAATGACGAAAAGGGCGATCTACGCGAGGAATTGGGGCTGAGAAGGGAAAGGGTGACGTATTCAAGTTTATTTCTCACAGGTAAGGTGATCTCGACACAATGGTTTGTGCTGACAGTCTCCTGGTCGCCCCAAAGATCCTTAAAGAGAGAATCCATGATTTTCACGGTTTCTTCCCAAACCATCTTGTTGTTCCTCTGAGATCATTAAGTTACAGCTTGGTACCGTTCATCAATATCTTTGGGCTCACATCAGAAAAGGCAGGGGCAGATATCTTCCTGTATTTTTTCCACTCTTCGTGCTCGGACGCGACAATGTTTCGCCCGAAAAAGGAGACGAATCTAAACCGCCACATGGGTTTTGGATACCGTGAACGATAAGTCACCACGTCCTATAATTAGTAGGATCCTTCAAAGTGAATTCTTCTGATTATTGAAGACTTAGAAAAGAACGGACCTTGATCGCAGCTGCATCGGCAAGGATGAGGGCCTTTGATGGCGGGTAGACAGAAACCTGATAAAATAAGGAACGATTTTCACGATGCAAGGCTACGTCCCAGATCTCTGGCAGCTCACTACGGATACGATGTCACTTCCGAATTGCTCAAAAACTATGAATTGCTGGTTTGGTGCTGATCTCAAATCAACCCAAATTGGAAACGAACCATGATGCTTGGTCGAGAAAAAGAACTTGAAGTTGTTGCCTAGAGTTATACATGGAATAAACGGAAGAAAAATAGCCAGTATACTGCTTTCTGCCAGCAAGATTCTATAGCCAGGATGGTTGCTTTAAATTTCATTTCAATGAGAAACTATTTGTTAGGAGCTATTAGAGGGAAATGAGATCAACACACCCTATGGACTTGACTGCCCTCTGGAACTCGCCATATTTACTGAGGATGTAGACAAAGGCAAAGCAGCCCACAGAAAAAACGACCGTGATCGTGGACATGGCAGTCGCCATGAGAAAGGGTTTTCAGGTAGTAAGTATGTGCATATGTATATATACGTATGTTATGTTCTTAGATTGGCAGCAGAACAATTGATATCCACCACCAAGTACATTTATTCTCATAATGCACAGCATCGGGAATCAGCTGCCTGGGGGGCCTCTTGATCTGAAACCACCATGTGGTCACGACAATTTTTTCGTCGAACTCTCACAGGCGTGTAAAAACCGCACTGTTCCTCCCTAACAGGAGTCACACCGAAAGGTGTCGATCAATGCCTCCCCCCAGAATTCTTACGCTCTAACTGGAAATTGGCTTATGGACAATAAAATTAACACAGATATCAGGCTGATTGTCACTCCAGACAAGATATGTCAACAAATGTTTATTCTACTTTTTTTTACCATTCACACTATCATATTAGTAGCTGGAGCTTATCAATTATGATTTTTGTCATTATGAAGGCATTGCAACTGGGATGGGCTAATAGTCAGGAATAATTACCACTAATCCAAAGGACTGTAATCATACACTATGAATTAGGGTAATGTATACTGAGTTGGCATACAGCTTGTTATTCAGCAAGACAGAGAATTTTCAGGACTTGGGATCTGTCAAACTCTGATGTAACATTAGTTAAGATTCAAGTATATATTGTCACTTATATCTGGCAGCTATATACCATACATGTAAAGTACCTGCTTGATAGTCCAATACATGGTGACACCTGCTTTCTAATACTATGTATGAGATGTAGCAGCCTGGTGTTACCAGACTTAGTTCTGTTGGAATAAGACATGTCACCACATGTGATCATCATGTGTAGTGTGTCGCAGAGGGAAGGAGAGTTTTTTGGAGAGAAAAGGAACTGTATAGTTCCAAGGGATACTGATTGGATATGGATACTAAGCATCTCGGTCATTTACCACATTGACTGAGTATGATTGTCCTACAGGTACACACACCAAATATAGTTGTTTACCACATCAACTGAGTGAGTATTATTATCCTACAGGTTATGGGCCCCATGCAACTCAGTTAAATGAACAGCTCATTGACCCACCAAAATGCAATCTATACATTATGTTGAATCCAGCACTTTTCTTGATACTAATGGAAGAGAAGTTTGATGAATTGAACTGGATGGCATTTAAAACAATGATAACTGAGGCTGCCTGAGAAAGAGCATTACTTGGGTACCTGAATGGCATGATTAGAAACCCAGTTGCAAAAGAAGAAGAAAGTGATAAGCAGGTATCAGACATCCAGACAGCATGGTGTGGTGCTGGATGAATGGCAGAAGCATGATGTTTATGCCTGCAGTATGATAATCTTGAATGTCATCAACCCCATTGGTGCTGGAGTCAAGCTCAATGGGACTACCCTGGAAGCATGGGAGTCACTTACCAGACAGCCAAGGAAGAGCTGAACTCTATAAACTGAAATGGAGCAAACATCAAGAGTTACTTCTGAGCACTATGCACAGCATGGTCTAAAGCAAGTGACCAAGGAGCAGACATCGACAACAAGCATTTAAGCCTGGGCACCCATCACTGGTGCACTTTTTGAGTTGAAGAAGTCAGCAGATGTGATAGTTAGGGTAAGATACAGAGATCAAGTCATTGAAGTTACATTTGACAATGCTCTCCATTGCACAACCTGATATTGCTGGGCTGCCTAGTTCAAAAAGAAGTCAAAATTAGACTCAAAAGTGATGGGGTGACCTTGCAAGCCCCTGATGGTATCCTGTTTCTAAAATGCTTGATGGATGGTGCTATGTTCATGATGCTCTTTGTCCAACCATCCACAGCATTAGCTATGTGGTTACTTAATCACCCAACTGACATGGAAATGTAGTGCTGCTGCTTGGCACACATCAGCAAGTCTACAGTCTACAATATGAAATGCAGAGAAGTGGTTGAAGGGCTAGTAGTCACCAAAATGGCTGTTAATAGCAGGTGCAAGGATTGCATCCTTGGCAAGCATGCATGATGTCCCTTCAATGTGCAACCTGAACCAGAGTCTGCACCATATGAGCATGTGGCAATTGATATATAGGGACCTGCCTGTGTAGAAACTACCAGTGGAAAGACATTGGTGTTTGTGGCCACTGACCAGGCTGGGGCTGGGTGTGCAACTTGATACCTCACAAATAAAGCAGCTGAAACCATATTGGCATGTTTTGAGGCTTTTAACATACAAGCTGAGACCCAGTGGGGATGGAGAATTAAGTGTATATGCACTGATGGGGGTACTGAGTTCCAAAACAAATTATGGGAGGCCTACTGCTAGAAGCAAGGAATAATACATGAGACAACTGCACCACACTCATTGTTTGCAAATGGTGTAGCCAAACAGAGGAATCACACAATGCTTGACCTAGCAAGGAGCATGCTTTGCAACTCCAGACATTATTGGGGTGAGGTGACAGCCACAGCAACCTATATTCTTGACCTTATACCCAGCTCACAACACTCTGAAAAGACCTCTCATGAAATATGCATGGGAAGGAAGCCTGACATCTTGCATCTTTGCCCATTTGGGTGTATTGCCTATGCAAAAGTTTCCAGGGAAGATGGTGGCAGCAAGCTTGATGCACAATCAATCAAAGCAGTGATAGTGGGATATTTTGGCCATGGAAACTACAAGTTACTTGATCAGGAAACAGGTCAAATGTTCAGGTCTTGTGATGTAATTCTTTGAGGAAGATCTAGCACATAAGACCCTCCTGGATGACTACACTGGGAATGCAGCTGACCTGTATGAAATATTTGGAGTTTAGCCAACCAATGCTGAGACCATTGACAATGAAAACAACATACCTGATCCCACCACCACACATAACACTGTAGCTCCTGCCAACAAGTTGCTAGCCACAACAATGTGATGACTGAGCCATGCAGATCCAAGAGGATAACTTCTAGGCAAACAAGCAACCCTGAAACACACTAGGAGAAGCCAATCAATGACACAGATAACCCTGAAAGCAAAGAAGAAACCTATGCATGCATGCCCAGTGCCTTATCAGGTGTTACAACTGACCCAGACAAATTCTGGGTACCAAAACCATACTCAGAAGCAATGAAATGTCCAGACTTCTGGAAGGCTCCCATGAACTTGGAAATGGAGAGGATGCATGAGCAAAAGGTGTGGCAACTGGTGGAAAGACCTGACAGGGTGAAGACAACAACGAATTGGTGGACATTTGCACTGAAGTACAACATGGATGGGAAAGTCATGAGTCAGAAAGCCAGATTAGTTGCTAAAGGATTCTCCCAGATCCCAGGAGTCAACTACTTTGGAAGATATGCTTTGGTTGTCAAATACAAGTCCTTCTGCATGAACTTAGTAGTAGGAACAGTGATCAGCACATACATGGATAGGAATGTCCTCCTCCAAAGAAGAAGTAGCCAGAATACATGCAGAACTAGGCAAAAAATACAAAATAAAGGATTTTGGTGAAATAAAGTTTGTTCTAGGCATCCACATCACATGCAACAGGGAGCAGAAAATAGTCACACTTGACCAGGAGGAGTACTTAAAGCAGATGCTAGAGAAGTTTAGCATGTCTGATTGCACCCCCAAGTACACACTGCTTCCTGGAATCATCCTCTCATGTACACCATCATGTCACTCAGCCAATTCATAACAAACCTAGAAAAAGCACACTGGCTTGCATTAATGCACATTATGCAATACATCAAAGGCACCATCAAATACAAACTACAATATGGGGATGCTGGATACTCCAACTACATGCTGCATGGGTACTATGATTCAGACTTTGGTACAGACATTGACTCCTGGAAATCCATATCTGAAGGAGTATACATCCAGGCAGGAGGACTGACCTGCTGGAGTGCAAAGTTTCAAGACACAGTATCCACCTCAATGATAGAAGCAGAGTACATTGTGTTAGGAAGAGCAGGGAGCAGATACAGTGGATGTATGCTACACTGATGGAGATTGGCATGGCAGTTCCATTACTAGGGAAACTCAGAGGTGACAAGACCAGGTCCATCATAATCACCAAGAACAAACAAAATCACAACCAGATAAAGCACATTGACATCAAACATCATTTTATGTGCCATGCTATTGAGGAAAGAGAAATCAGGATCAACTACATTACTAGTGCTGACAACCTCACCAATCTCTTTATCAAGCTTCTGGCTCAACTCCAACACTGCAAACTATGTGCCTCCCTCCATCTATGCAAATAGCAGCTGACAACGATGAATACAGTATAAGGGCAAGGCTTGACATTTGCAGAACTCCTTCCACAGAGCAAGCAATGCAAGCAGCAAGCAAGAGTCAGGCAGCACAGAGGCAGGCAAGAGTCAGGTGAGGGGCAGGCAGAGCGAGCAGAGGGTCAGTTGTTGCTAGAAAGCTTACAGTTGATTCAATAGATAGGCCAGGAGAATACTGCTATTGTTTAGCCTGGGGATATTCTATCCCACAGGCTGCCTATATACTACACTGGTGGCTGTGCAGTTACTAATACTGTTTAACTAATTGGGCCCCAGTATGTAATGGAGTATGACTAACAATAATTGATGCTGAGTAAGGTCCATGCATATGACTCATCAAGGCTGACTACTAGAAGACAGAAGGGGAAAGGGTGGGCCAAGCAGTTGTGTGGATGTGCTATGAGTGGGTGCATCCTTAGACCAAGCTTGGAATAGAGTCAGACACAGTGCAGAGACTGGTTCCCTGACAAGGGGAGTGTTGGAAAAAGAGGATTGCAGGTATGCATTGTCACACATGATCATCATGTGTAGTGTGTTGCAGGGAAAGAGAATTTTTTGGGGAAAAAAGAAACTGTATAGTTCTAAAGAATACTGATTGGATATGGATACTAAGCACCTCAGTTGTTTACCACATTGACTGAGTATTATTGTCCTACAGATACACACACTAAATATAGTTTTTAACTACATTGACTGAGTATTATTGTTCTACAAGTTTATACTCTGCAATTGGTGTCTTACATGGCTCCTAGCAGCCTGGTGTCACCATACATAGTCCATACCTGCAGGTGGCACCATACATGGCTCATAACTGTCTTGTGACACATACTTTGCTTGACATGGTATTTTGTAAATGTACTTCAGCAATATGGATGCTTGCTCAAATGCTCAAATGCAAGAGTGGTCATTTTTGTGACTTATGTGTCTTGGTAAATTGACTGAGGGTATCTATTGACAATCAGCCTCTGCCATATTCTTTCATGACAAAAAAAGGTTTTGCAACTAATTTTTTGACTTGTCTAGAGTAGCAGATGGCAATATATTTTGACATTTTTGTTTTGAAGATGCAAAGCATAACACTTTCAGATCAGTTGAATCTCTCCATTTGTCATAATGCACATGAGCACTATTTCCTGATCCTCATTTATTGGCAGCACAGTAGAATCAGAATAATGTATGTGATAGATTTTGCATTTTCTTATGACTTTTGGACCTTTCATGTTTCCAGAAATATTTGCTCAAATAAAGAATGTAGTGCTATAGATTAAAGGTCAATTTAGTGTGTTTGAAAGTCTGAAGGTAAACAATCAGGCTTAGCTGTCAATTTATTATAATAATTCTCTGTGGTTACAGCACAAGCTTGATGTATAAATGGCTGTAATTACAGGATTAAAGTTCTAACTCAATTCACTGAAGCCTCCCATGTGGTCACATTATAGAATTTCCTGCAAATGGGGGGATTGAACCAGTGACTCCAGGAATAAAAATATGATTTTTGAAGTAATAACCACTAAGCTACAGGCTCTTTCTTACATTAACAAGGCAAGCCACCTTTGCAGCTCTTTTAATAAATAAGCTGAGACTGACTGAGCTAACCTAACTTAACTTCCCTAACCTTCCTAACCAAGCCCTAACCTCCCTAACCTCCCTAACCATGTCCTAACTATGTGTGCAAATAAGTTTGTATAGGTGGATAAGCCCCTTGTGTTAGGTATTTTGACTTGGTTTTGACTTGGTGAACTCATAAAATTACAGTGATGTGATATAAACACCAGGCCTGTAACTACAACTGTACATATATCAGCCTTATCCTGTAGTTACAGCATTTGATATAATAACCTGCCAACTACAGGTGATAAAATGGAGAGACAGAGCTACAAAGAATGATTGGCTCAATTTGGCATAACTGGTTACATAACAGTACCTCAGCTCATTAACTGTCAATACCCACACCCAAAGTGTACAAAACCCAACCCATATGCAAGACTGAGGGCACTGTCCATAAAATAAGCAGATGACTTACAGGACTGACATTGCCAAGGACAGCACAAAAGGACCTCTATGCCAATTCCAAGTCACCCCAGAAGTGAACAGCCCAGTCATTAAGGTCAGCATAGACACACATCTCCCACCCTGAAAAAATGAGAAAAAACACTGTCAGATGTCAAAATTTTAACATGGTGCAAACATGAGAGTACAACTGGGCTAGAAGACAGCCAAACACATTGACATGCTTGCTGCTAACCAAATGCAAGCCCTCAACAACTCTACCTTTGCCAGCATAGTTCTGACTACAACTCTTTCTCCAAGAGGATCTCAGCATACTCTACCTGAGCCTGCTAGCTCTAAACCCCCAAATTTTGCTATCAGTGCCCTGTACCTAGGAATAAATGTGCAGACCATATGTACCCATACAACAACAACTTACCAATGATGATCTAATCCACATGTGCAGAGAGTAACAGCCAAGGAGAACTTGTATGACAGTGCCTTTTCTTCCCTTATACCATCTCAAGAAAGCAAACCCATGAGACTCTCAATCAGCTGCAGAACCAAAGCTAAGCAATCTTGAGGAGCACTGAGGCCTCTGATTTGCTTGAACTGACCACTATAAGTGTGATAAATGGCATTGCCAGCATCCTGCTTGAGGACCCCATGACAGGCATGCATGTCAGCTAAATGCCCTCTGCCCCTGACTCCAATGAAGAATTGGACTCTAAAGAGGCACACCTCTGTGACCATCCCTTCTTATGGAACTCTTTCTAGATGTTCCCAGTTGGCAGCATTCCTTGGAAAGTGGTTGCAAGTGTCTATCACACTTGCTTCTGCTCTCCAGGGGGGTTCACCCCCAACTGCTACCAAATTGAGACTCTTGGCCCAGCCTCCATCTCTCTTCTAGGACACACCTTAGTCCTAGACCCAACAGAAACACCTGAGCAATCCCTCACATGAGCTTTGCATGCCCAGATCACATGCCCCATTCAGACTGCAGAGCAAACAAAGGTGGACAATGACCCTTTGGGGAGAGGCTACTGCCCCCCCTCCCTCTGACTAAGAGTGGGATGTTATGTCAACAGACTCTCTGCCCCAGAGCCTGACCTTCATGAACCTTCCTTTGGCACATAGTACCATCTTTGCAAATGTGACATCTAGCAGCCCACAAGTCACACTCTGCCTTCTCAGCTTCCAATTCCTCAGAACCCACCAGAGGCAACCCTCCAGGTAGAGAGAGTAGAGGGGGAGGAAAAACAACTTGAGATTTATGACAAAGAAGTGATGGAGGAGAGTATTACAACTAACAAGAAAGGACTGCAGTGCTGTAGCCAGTGGCTACAGATAGAACAATCTTGCGTGTTTCATGCAGTAGCTGAATCAGACCAAATTATCAGATTAGACTAAATCTATATAGAATGCGATGACCGTTTTGTGGGAATTGATGGCTGATCTACTAATGATTGTAAAGTTGTGAGTTTTTATGGGTGGATTGGTCAGCACTTATGTAAAATTATTACCTAACAAGCTGGGTTCAAAAAAAGTCGTCACATTCTAGGGTAGGGAGTCAGCTGACTTTCAAATTTAAAACTGAGTGACATTTTTGTGCCCATAGTCAACCCAAGTCATTGCCACACTACAAAGTGAGTACTTCTACTGATTGATTGATATTGACACACATTGAATTAGGCATAGATATCTTATCCTGTAAGTGATTTTTAACCTTGATTGACTGATTGATGTTGATTTTAGTTACTTTCAAAGTTGTTGCCACATTACAAAGTAAGTACTTCTATTGATTGATTGATATTGACACACATTGAATTGAGCATAGATATCTTATTCTGTAAGTGATTTTGAATCTTTGCTGTTTGATTGATATTGACTTTAGTCACTTTTAAAGTTGTTGCCACACTACACAGTGATTATTTTTACTGTTTGATTGATATAGATATCTCATCATGTAAGTGATTTTA
>JAGGAP010000825.1:0-11704 GCA_017657235.1 Termitomyces sp. T73sscA
AGAGAACAAGTCTAAAGATCCACCCTGCCAGGTGTTGAAGAAAATAAGGTAAGTCACATGATACCTAAGTCACATGTTGGGGTCACATGTCCGGGTCACATGTCCAGGTCACATGTCCAGGTCACCTGCTGGAATCACATGTCTAGATCACATGTGCAGCTGAGTCTGAAATGAGGGGGAAAATGATGGCTAGATGGCAGGAATTTCCCCTCATTTGAAACCCAGCCCAACTTGATGAGCCCAACTTGACGTTTGAGGGGGTCTGGCACTGGACTGAGTAATTCAAGAAAGAGTGATCTGAGGCAAGAAATATAAGTGAAAAGAAGCGTCCTCTGACATAAGCCATCAGATGCTAGGAGAAGTCAGCAAGAAGCACTAAGGTAAGGTGGCAAAGAAGAGGAAGTGCTTACCTACATAGAGCTACTAGATCCTAGCCATAGGTGCTAAGCAAAGATTTGTAAGCAAAGCACCAAGGCATTGGCAATATAAGACTAGAGGTGCCCAAATAATACTACAAGAGCTAAGAGAAGAGGCACTAAGGGACAAGCACTAAGAAAGAGAAAGAAAGATGCTAAAGCAACTTAGAGGAGTAAAGATGCTTAGAAATCTAAACTCTGGTGAAAATGGTTGTAGGCAAAATTTAGGCAAAACTGTGTATGATTTTCTGTATTTAATACTGACAAAAAGTATTTATACAAAGTAAAGATAGCAATCTTGTCAAAGTTGCCAAAGGCATAAGCAATGCTTAAAGGCAATGTATGAGAAAAAGGTAGGTAAGAGACTGTGAATTATACATTTAAATGAAAGAAGTTTAAAAATAGAAGAGTCAGCAAGTCTTTGCCAATCGTTAATAGACCAAGCCATCTGTTTTGGGGCAATACCATCAAACATATGTTGCCAAGAGGTTTGGTAGAACATTAGTGAAAGGCTGAAACATTTGATGTTTCTGAGCTGTCTGTCAGTGTCAGTTGAATTGGAGCTTCCATCATTCCATCACCTGTTAGTTTGGACATATCAGAGATGGCAGAAGATGTGGGTGTGAGAGACTGCCTGACAACTTGTTGAGGGAGGCAGGCAGCCTGGTGGAATGTGCAGCAAGGCAGGTTGGATCATGTATTCCTGCAGTTTTGATGGAATGTTTTGAGGGGTGTTCTCCAATAGTTTTACTATAGTTGTCAGGAAGGAGAAATAACAGCTGGAAAGTTATACTATGTCCCAGTAGCAAGGCTCTGTAGAGTGCCTTGTATATGCTGAATCAAGTAGAGGCTCATCAATGTATGGCAGCATGCTCCTTAACCTGTGCTCTATGCTCCTCTCTCACCTTATCAGCATATGTGAAACAACGTCAAGGGCATTGGCTCATGTGCACCTTGCTCTTAGCTCAGTCAATCTCAGGATTATAGTCTCAGAGCCATATAAATCCCAAGATCATGTGCTGCTTTCTCAGACTAGTGATAGCAAAAGCAGCACACTCTGAGTGTGTGCAATAACAAAGCACCAGATCTATCACAGAATGAATAGATCCAGCTTCATTGAGTATACCATCAGTATTGTAGACTGGGATTGGTTGAGAGAAGAGCCAGGTAGTAAGCTGGTGATGTTTCACATAGTTCACATTAAAAATGAGTTCTGTAGCACCACTGTCTAGTAGGGCTATAATGCTCTGATGTTGTTGTGTGTGAGCTGTCTCTATCTCCACATTTAGGCACACAGTGCATTAAGAAATGGAGTAGAGGCTACAACATATTGGCAGGGCAAGCATTGTTCTCAAGCTGGGACATGTGGGCATGGAGGATGAGAAGAAGGCCCAGTTGAGACTTCGACTGGAACAGTGTTTTGTATATCAGAGGTTCTTATAGCTTCAGCCAGAAAATTGTCAATGGAAGAAGATGTATTGCAAGATTCTACTGACAAACAGGCAAACTCAAATTAGCACTAAGTAGCAGAAGCATACAGCTCATCCATTGCTTGGCTAAAAATCCTCCTCTGGACTAGAAGAGGGAGCAACAGCCTCCATCAGCTCCTGGAAGGAGGGCTCAATCAATGATGCATCTGTGAAATGGTTTCCAGCTGCATTTGTGGCAAAAAGCTATACTAGGAGCTTCTTTTATTTAATTAGAAAGAGATAGCATACTTCTAGTCCCTGAGGGCAGTAGCATGCAAAGTGACCAGGCTTTCCACAACATTGACATAGCAGAGGCATGAAGGATTGTTAGAAAGAGATGCCAATATTCATGGGTACTCTCTAAAGGTTGAGCAACAGGGACTAGAGGAGGCATGACTGTTGGAGGAAGAGGAGGACAATGGAAAGCAGACAGACATGGCAGAGCAGAGAAGGTCTGAGAACAACAAAGCTCACGCTTTAGCTCCATGAATTGCCATTAGTCTCTTGCAACATTGAACCAGATTTCTGTGCAGCTGTTGTCAAGTCAACCTTCAGCCAGACTGTCAATTTCTTTCCTCAGCTATATTGGCTGTGGTCTCAAAGAGAGAGGGCTGCAGTCTTAGCTAGGTCTAGGAGAAAGAACTCAGCTCAAAAGTGTCCATGAAACTTGCTACACCTCTAGGGCATCAAAAAACTTGAAGGGCATAAGTGGAGGCTTGTCTTCATATAGGACAGGACCCATGCAATCTTCAATGCATCAGATACAAAGGCCTCACTGCTCAGCTAAATGTAGGTGATGTAGAAATGCAATAAGCACTCACCTGTAGCATGCTCTCCATCATAGGCATCTGGAAGGGCAGGATGAGGGATCTTGGTAGAAGCAGAAGCAAACATGGTGGTATGAAAGCATGAGGTCAGGACTGAAGAGGCCAGTGGTGCTGGAGATGCAGGAGCACCAACAGAAGTGGGAGGGAGACACTCCAAGAGCAATTGAAGGGTCTGAGAAATAGTGTTAGTGGTCTGATGGAGTATAGCAAATTTGGTGGTGTGGAGAGTGAGAGAAGCTTGAATGGCCTGTACTTGTTCTTTCAGAGCAAGCAGACAAGTCTAGGCACTGTTCTTAGGGGCTGAAGCACCAGAAAGAGTGGCTGGAGGAACTGGCTAGATTATAGAAGCAAAGAAAAGGAAAGCATATTAGTGGAGAAAAGACTTCTAAAAGCAGAGAGGGGACCGCTTCTTCAACCGCAACACTCATCATCCCTTTCAGAGTCCTGGGGTTATAGTTTTTAGTTAGCCAAGAAATCCATACATAATCACTACACCAACTCTCAAACTGGCCTACAAGGCCCTCCTAAAACCTATGCTTTATACTCTATCTGACCCTGCAACAGAAACTGATGCCTGCAGCACCCAGACTACTGTGTGAGGACCCCAACACCAGCGCATCAACTCCCAACCTGAGCCAAGATTGGCTCCCTGCTTGCCAGGGATTCCAAACTAGTAAAGTCAGCAAGTGATGCACATCACTGGCTGGAGACCAAAGATTGGATCCTTATAGGCAAACTATATGACCGGCAGAAACTCACTTGTATACTGCTGACCACAGCAATAGTAACAAAAGGCACCAAACTTGAAGGTGACATGTGCAACGCAATCCTAGCAGTTGCCTACCTGTTGGAGGAAGATGTGGAGGACCGTGTTTCAGACACACTGGCACAGTCAGTTGCAGACAAAGTGCTCAAGCGTGTGGATCCAGTCATATCAAGAGTGATATCCACCCTCAACTTCACATCAGCATCCAACACTAGCCAGGCGGAAACCATGCTCACACTGAAAGGAGTTTGCTCTGACTTGGCCACTGCATCTAAGGCGTTAAACAAAGCAATGACCAGGCTAGCAAACCCCGCAACTGTTGCCCCAGCAACCTTGGTGGAGGGTGCCACCTGTCCCTCATGGTAGCAGCAATGCCACTGCGCCCAGTAGCTGGAGTCCCCACTGAGTTCAATCCTGTATTAGCACCAGAGCTCATCCGTTTACAGCAGCATCTCCTACAAGGGTTGTGCACTATCCTGATAAAGGTCAATTGAGACACCCTAGATGCTCTGGCCAACTGGTCACCTAAAGGTAACGCTGTGCTCAGAGAGAGAATCAATGCCCTCCTTGCCCAGATTGATATGGCAGAGGCAAACCTTACCACAGCAGACGATATAGTCCCATTGCCCTATAAGACAGTTGTCAGAGGCATTCGATCTCTTGAGAGAGGGGGTTTTTTCTTCAAGCTTGACTCAGCAGAATCAGCAGTACACTTCAGATTGTATGCACATGACCTTGAATGGAAGCTAGTAGAGACTTGTGTTAGCGACTCAGTGCACATCCAGGAGAAAGCCCATCACCTAATTTTCTGGTTTGTGCCATGCATCGGGGGCTTTGATCCTGCAAAGGCCAGTGACATCAGAGCACTCAAGGAAGAGAATGGCTTACCAGCAAGATCAATCACATCAGCAAGATGGCTGAAGAAAATTGAAGACAGGTCACCAACTCAAATGCTGGCCTCTCTGAAGGTAACTTGTAACAATGCAGAAGTAGCTAACCATCTCCTCAGAGAATAGATCTTTATCACAGGCTACCTAGTAGCAATCAGGAAGGACATGAGGGAGCTGCTGCACTGCAACAGATGCCAGCAGTACAGGCATGTTCACACATCTTGCAAAAATGTGGACTGGTGCAGCCACTGTGCAAGCAATGACCATGTATCTGCAGACTGCCCAGTGGACACAGCACTCTGCTGCATCTCCTGTAGTTCAGATTTTATGCATGCAAGCTCCTTCTGCAGATGCTTGGCTTTCCTGAAACAATGCAAGGACCTGCACATGAGATACCCAGAAGACAGCATGCCATACTTCTCCACTGAAGACTCTCAGACATGGGTGCTCAGCCTGGAGAAGAGGTCCTATGCCCTGCCAGCATTCACACCCTGGCTGTCAGCTGAATCCACACCAGTTATAAGGAGGAGGCAGACCTCCATCCTGGATCTCCTTAAAACTGGTCCTAGGCCCAAACATGTAGCGAATCCATAAACCAGCATTGACTCCACTAAGGCCTCTCAATGAATAAAGCTGTATGCATACTGATGAGCTTATGTATCTGGCAGCAGAACATTTGCAAATCACTAATTGCTCAGGAGACAGTTATTGCAGCAGCAGACTCAGGAGAGTGGGATGTTATAGCCCTGCAGAAACCATACTTAGACTGACTCAGCAACACCAGAGCAACTAGGAACTGGCGAGTTCACTACCTCCCCACAAGCTGACAAGATGGGAACACAAGGGTCCATTCTGTCATCCTTGTAAACGCTAATATACCAACAGATGCCTTCACCTTCCTGGATATGCCATACTCCAACATCACAGCTATATGATTCTCTGGAGCCAATAGCACTCTATCCATCTTTAACATTTGCAACAATTGTACTAACAACAGGTGCCTTGAGGCCATTTCCACCTTCTTAGCTTCCTCTCTGCCAGCAGCCTGTCCCACTGCCAACAACCACATGCTATAGCTGGAGGATTTCAACAGGCATTACCCACTCTGAGAAATGGTAGAAAATCGCCACCTCAGCTCCTCCGAGGATGAAATGCGCCTACTCCTCCACCTTCTAGGCCAATATCACATAGAACTAGCACTACCACTAGGCATTCCAATGCTCCAGATGGTGGGCAACCGCTGGACCAGACCAGACAATGTCTGGCATCAGTGCAATGGTTCCGACCCTATCATATTCTGCACCCCGCATTGCAGCCTGCCTGTGCTAACCACCTCCTGGTCATCACAGTGGTAGAACTGCCCATGCCCTAGTGGAACCCAGTCCCCATCAGAGACTTTCATACAGTGGACTGGGATGACTTCAATGTTGCTCTCAAAGAGAAGTTGAACAGACACTCCCAGCCTTAGCACATCCAATCCAAGCATGGGTTCAACTCAAAGGTCTCACTGCTAACAGCAGCCATCCAGAAGACCATAAATGATGATTCTATTGTGCCCACTAAGAGACCCTGCTCCCACACCAAACGCTGGTGGAACAATGAGCTAATGGCTCATAAGAAGGCAAGAGGCAAGGCCAACAACCTAGCTTACAAATATTGTGATATTATTGACCACTCAGCAAAGCTTGAAGCAACTTACCTCAACACACTGATGGCCAAGCACATCCAACAGGCCAAGAAGGCCCATTGGGAGGAGTAGCTGGAAAACATAGATGCATGGCAGATCTACACTACCAACAAATACGTTGTCTGGGAACCTACAAACATGTCCTCAGACTGTATACTAGATCTGAGGCAGGACTTAAGTGGATCAGACAACATGACCTAGGCCACTACAAATGCTCAGAAGGCAAAGATCTTAGCTGAGTATTTCTTTTCTCCTCCATCTGATACCCCAATCATACCTGCTTCTGTCTATCCATGCCCTCTCTCAGACATAAGTCTCTTTAACTACCAGTGTATCAAAGCGGCAATTGGGCAACTCCAGCCCTTTAAAGCACCAGGCCCTGACAGGATCCTAAATGTGGTGCTGAAACGTTGTGTTGACACACTCATCAATCACTTATACTATATCTATTGTGCAGTTTTAGAGCTGAATATTTATCACAAATCTTAGTTGATATCTACAACCCTGGTTTTATATAAACCGGATCAACCATCCTACAGTGTAGTAAAGGCCTATCACCCAATAGGCCTGCTCAACACAATTGGAAAACTCCTCTCAACCATGGTGGCAACTGACTTCTCCTATCTAGCAGAAAAACACAACAGGCTTCCTTTAGGCCAGTTTGGTGGCAGGCCCAGGAGGAACACCACAGATGCAATGCAGCTTGTTGTAAGCAAGATCAAGGATGCTTGGAGGCGGGATATGGTAGCTGCAGCCCTCTTCCATGACATCCAGAGTGCCTTTCCCAACGCACTTTGCAACCGCTTCATTCACAACATGAGGGAACATGCGGTCCCAAGATGCTACATTGAACTCATTGTGAGGATGCTGATAGGGCAGAAAACTCAACCCATTCCAGAAGACCTCATAATCGGATGCTGGAACCAGGATGGTTTCACCACTATGCAAAGGATTCAAACTGAAACCTTGTACAAGTATTTGGGAGTAGTATTTGATCCCAAACTTAGGTGGGACATCCACTGCCAGAAGGTTGCAGCATGAGCAGCATGGTGGACAATGCAGATTTGGAGCCTTTCCAAGCCTTCAGGTGGCATGCCACTGCACTGCATACGTCAACTTTATATTACAGTAGCAATACTGGCCATCACATATGCTACCGATGTCTGGTATACTAGAGTCCATACCATCTCATCAGGATGCAGGAGGGCTGGCTCAGTAGCGGTCTCCAGGAAACTTGTACCCTCACAACGGCAGGCTGCAAAGCTAATTACAGGTGCCCTGAGTACCATCATGGGCAATGTGCTAGATGCACACTCAGGACTGCTCCCAATAGAGCTTCTGTTCAAGAAAGTGCTTTTCCAGGCAGTGGTGAGATTCTCATTGCTTTCCACTTCTCATCTACTATACTCTGTAGCCAGATGGGCAGCAAGCCACTATGTCACATAGATTGCCGCTACACAACCTCTTCTGCTTCACTAACATAAACTCCAAGCGCATTGAGACTGTCAATCCAATTCAACGCTGACTTGGCTACTCACTTGTTTTTTCCACTCACATAGAACCTGACAAGAATAGTGCTCTGGCCACAGCCAACAAAGTGTTCCAATCTGCCCAGGTGTCAGTCTACTATGATGGCTTGGGCTTTGAGGAGGGAATTGGAGCAGCAGCAGTAATGTACATAGATGGCATAGAGTCTGCTTCCTTAAGTACCACCTTGGCTCTGCTTTGGAGCATATAGTATATGAAGGGGAGATTGTCAGATTCATTTTGGGCCTCTACCTACTAACTCAGATAGCCCACACACTGACTCAGCAGACCATAGTAGGGAGCAACAGCCAGGCAATGATCAATGCAATGCTCAATCAGCGCCCCCATCCAGCCTACTACCTCCTCAATCAAGCCCATACCATGGCTGAATGCATCCACACTAAAGGAGACCAGATTGAGAGATCATCCCAGTGCTGCAGTACAAAGGCAAGGGGAGCGACTTGGGTGGACTTTACTCATGGAGTGGTCAATCTCCAGATGCACTGGACACCTGGCCATGCAGACTTCTCACCAAATGAATGAGCAGATGCTCTAGCCAAGAGCACAGCTGAGGGCCATTCAAGTCCTGACCCCAGCCTACCTCCCTTTCTGAGACGTCAGCCTCTTCCCATCAGCATTCCAGCCACCTGGCAAGCCCACTGCACAAAACTAGACAATGAGTAGAAGCAAAGATGGAAGACATCACCACAATATGCCCACATACACATGATTGACCCTACACTACTATCCAAGTCTTATCTGAAGCTGGTCCGACCACTCAAACAGCGGGACTTGTTGCAGCTGATACAATTTCAGACAAGGTGCATACCTTTGAACCAGCACCTCTTCAGAATCCATTGCTCTGAGACCCCAGTCTGTCTCCACTGCAGTCATCTAATAGTAGAGACTGTGAAACACTATCTTTTTGTCTGCCAACACTATATGCAAGAATGACATGACATCCTATGTAGGAAACTGAGATGCAAAGCTGAGTCACTATCTTACATCCTGTCTGACTCCACAGCCCTGAAATATCTCTTCCACTTTGTAACAGCTACAAAATGCTTTCAAACTAAAGTAACACCAGCAATACTGGTTGATGCAATGACCCCTCAATGAGACCAACAGACAGCAAACATTATCGAGCTGCTTTTGGCTGTTACCACATCCACATTTACATTTAATCTTACTATAAACACTTCTATTATTGGCACCAGCTAACCTATCATCTAGGACCCTCTACTCTCCAGGAATGAGTGCTGCATTGCTTGATCCACTCTGGCCTTGCCAGATCTTGTAGCCATTCCTGCTGCTGAACCACTTATGACACAGACATAAGTACCAGGGGAGTGCTGTTGAAAATGGTCTGGAATAGGCCAGCCTGCTCATTCTCTGCATATGCAGGGGGCACAGACTTTGGTGGCTCTTGTAGCCCCCTTAGTCACTACAGTAGCACCATGTACCATGGCACAATTTGCCACAACACAATAATTTGATTAAAAAAAAAAAGCAGAGAGGGTTTAATAAAGCTAGAAGTGTTAGATTCTGCTGACTTTGGAGGCTACATGCACACAGAATAAGTCCCTTTTGAGGCTAACTCCAAGTACTCCAGAGGGCAAGCAGAGATGCTGGGCTGGGGAGAGCATTGGAAGGCAGGGGCAAAAAGTGCTCTGAGGTGAGATAACAAGCTCCAGAGCTAGAAGCAACAAGGGTGTGGCACATGCAGAAAAAGGATGGACAAAGAGTTTTATTAGAGAAGAAATAACAGGGGGAGTTAAGCAAGAAACAGTCAAGAGGGAGGAGGAAGAGGCAAGACAATAGAGCTAGAGTTGAGACAATGATGGGAAGTAGTTACAAGACAAGATAGAGTAGACAATCAGAGAAATTGAGTTGTAAGAGACAAGACACAGAATATAGACAAATACCAACAAGACTGGGAATTATGTTACATTAATATCAAGACTACTTCTATTCTACAGAGGTAGTCTGCCTTAAGTAGGGGTTCTCCAGGATTGGGTAGGCAAGCTCCAGAGCAGGATATCAGTACCAAGCAACAGTTTGGCCAAGATGTGGGGCTGCAGTTGTGGGTTTGGCCAAGGTATTTGATCTGGGTGTGGAAGTGTAGCAGGGTGGGGTAGGTGTCAGCACTAGGGTCTAATCAAGGTGTTGAGTCAGGCATGGGGGTGCAGAGCTAGGTCTGTTGGGTTTCAAAGGTAGAAAGGTGGTGGGTCTGATTAAGGTGTGAGTGTGGTTTGATTGAGTGCTGTCAGCAGGTGCCAGTTGATGGACAGGTAATGTGGGAAGGGGGTGGGGTGCAGGGTTGATAGGAGTTTGGTAGAGCTAAACTAGGGGCTCCAGATGCTTGATGGAGGTGTTCCAGAGTTTAGAGCTCATGAATGGGTGTCAAAGTGTGCTGGGCAGTCCAGGGAAATAGCATGGTTGTGACAAGAAGGAGCTCCCAGACCAAAGGTAGAGACTTGTTCTGCTGTAAGGGCAACCTCTCTTGCAAAGGGAAATTCAAAGTATATTAAAATGCTAATCAGTAGTATAGTAATGACTAACACACCTGGCAGAGGAAAATCCAAAGAGAACAAGTGTAAGAACTTCAACTGCCAGGTTGGCAAATTTACTAAGAATGAACCATGGGAAGATGTACCATGGAAAATATGATGCAATCTGGAGGAAATCCAATGATTTATATAATTAGTGGGAAACCCAACTGATTACATAATCATCAGAAAAACTGCAAAGAAAAGGTTGAAAAAGACAAGAACTGAGCATATTGTACCAAAAAAAAATAAACATGAAGTGTAGTCCCCTGACAGCCTTGGTTACAGCAGAAACTCACCTCAAAGCACCTCCAACTGGTGATATGAGCAAAATTGTCAACACCTCAAAGCTGTTGCATTTTACCTTTGACATAGCCTTGCTACCAGCACCTGAAAAACATACTCAACAAAGCAACAGCAGTTTATCTTACATGTACAGCTCAACAACCTTTACAACTCCAATGGATCCATCTTTTCTGCCTTAAAATATGCAATTCTGTCCTGGATTGCATATCTTGGAGGTTGAGTCCAGCCCAAGACCATCAAAGCATACATTTCAGCAGTCTGCACCTTCCATATTAATAGTGGTTACCCTTCTCCACAACTGAAGCTCCTCTGGTCTAGCACCTCATTAGAAGCATTAAGCAATATTACATTGAATGGGCCTGGAAGCCAGTGAAGCCCATCAAGCCCATCACTCTCCCCATCCTCACAGCTCTCTTAGCACAGCTTAGCCCCAGGACCAAGCAACTTGACTATCTATGCTTGTTGCCTTGCATACTCCAGGTTGCTTTGAAGCAGGAAGTTTACAAAGTAGGTAAAGGAGGCAAGTACTCATCCTCTCTTAATCTCTCCCACAACTGTATTGAATTCTGGCCAAACCTTGAGCATGCCACCTCATGCTCTCAGCCTCCAGAACTGACTCATTTTGCAAAAGTGTCTCCATCACAGTTGCAGCTGCCCTGGGGTGCCTTACCTGCCCTGTGCAGCCTGTCCTCTCTATCAGCAAATTGTACAAGTCAAAAACTCTTAGACTCAAGAATATCATTCTTCCTACAACACTCACCTGAAAACCTTAAGTCTCTCACCATCACCTCACTCACCTGCCAATCATTGCCTTGAATTAATTTTCCATGACATTACAGAAGAGGCACTAGACTAAATGGAGAAACAGGCATGCTCTCTGGCTAAAGATAGTCTTCCCACCAATGCCAATCGATTTCCACCTAACTGGAGCCAAACTGGCTAAAATAATCCAATGGATTGCATACTGAACAATCCATACTAGATTAACACAACAAACAAGACCTAGGGCAACAAGAATGCTTGAAGATACTAAGGAGTGTCCAAAGGCTTGCAGAATAAGACTATATAAAAAGATGATCTGAAAAGGTATCAGATGCAATGACTTCTTCTAGAAGAAAAAGGCTTTAAAAGTGCATGCATAATGCATACAAGATTAGATCCAGACCAATAATGAAACTTAACTTCACAGAATAAGATATAAACATGACAATGAAGTGGACTCTATAAATCACATTCTATCAGATATTTTACAGTAAGCCAGAAAACT